>PVJI01001408.1:71376-103949 GCA_004026765.1 Micronycteris hirsuta
TTTTTTTTTTTTTTTTTTTTTTTTTTTTTTTTTTTTTTTTTTTTTTTTTTTTTTTTTTTTTTTTTTTTTTTTTTTTTTTTTTTTTTTTTTTTTTTTTTTTTTTTTTTTTTTTTTTTTTTTTTTTTTTTTTTTTTTTTTTTTTTTTTTTTTTTTTTTTTTTTTTTTTTTTTTTTTTTTTTTTTTTTTTTTTTTTTTGTAATTCTTGTTTCTTCATTCTTTTCTGGTTGAATGCTTATTTCTTCCTTAGGATCCAAATCATTGATTTGAGTCCTGATTTCTTTCCTGTCATTGATGGTCCCATGCACATTTTTCTTTATTTCACTTTGCATAGGCTTAACTTCTTCCTCTATTTTGAGACCATACGCAACCATTTCTGTGAGCATCTTTTTTATTTTTTTTTAAGATTTTATTTATTTATTTTTAGAGAGAGGGGAAGGGAGGGAGACAGAGAGGGAGAGAAACAGCAATGTATGGTTGCTCCTCACATGGCCCTCACTGGGGACCTGGCCTGCAACCCAGGCATGTGCCCTGACTAGGAATCGAACCGGGACTCTTTGGTTCCCAGCCTGCGCTCAATCCACTGAGCTACACCAGCCAGGGCAGAATCTTGATTATCATTATTTTGAACTCTGCATCTGATAGGTTGGCTGTCCATCACTTAGTTCTGTTTTTGGAGCTTTGATCTGTTCATTCATTTGGCCAATATTTTTTGTCTCAGTGTACCTGATACATAGTAAGGGGTGGAGCCATAGGTATTTGCCAGGGCAGGGTAATCCAAGTGGTTGCTTTGTGATGCTGTATGTAGGGGAGGGGTCTGAGTGGGAATAACACTGCTTGCTCTGTTCTTGGCCAACTTCTAGTTACTTCCCCTACTCCCCGCAAGCTAATTGGGCTCTTCTGGTGCCTATTCTTGGGTGGGTTTTGTGTACATTCTAGGACCCTGTGGGAATCTCCAATGAACTCTCCTGTGAAATTGGGAGTTTCTTCTGCTGCCTCAACCTCCACGTTTTTTTTTTTTTGCACTCAGAGGATTTTCTGCTTTATTTGCCTGCACTGGAACCCTGGGTTGAGAAGTCTGTCTTGCTCCCCAGTTGTTCCACCCAGTTTATCCACACACCCATGTGGGACTGCACAGTCCTCCAGTCCTCTCTGTCCTGCCTGCCTGTCTCTGCCCCTCCCATCAGTCTGGATAAATGTTTCTTCTTTAACTCCTTGGTTGTCAGACATCCATACAGTTTGATTTTCTAGCAGTTCTGGTTATTTTTTGTTTTTAAATTTGTTGTTGTCCTTCTTTTGGTTGTGCCAGGAGGCAAAGTATATCTACCTATGCCTTCATCTTGGCCAGAAGTTCCCTAAATTAAACTTCTTGACAGGTTTAGAATACTACACCTAAATCTATGGATGCATTTTCACATTTTTAAGTATATCCATTTCCAAAAGTGAGCTGGATGATGGGACATAAAGCAAATTTGAAGACATTTCAGTGGATTGAATGATACTAGTATGTTCTCTAACCATATTGCAATAAATAATAAATAAATAAACAAACAAAAAGCTGGAAACTAAATTTCAAGGAAAGTAAATAATTTTTATATTTTAAAATATTAGCATAATTTTAAATAACTAATGAGTCAGTAAAAGACCACATTGTAAATTAAAATGTATTTTCTTTTAGCGATAGGATCATCAAGGAGCATATATAAAGGACACATGAGCAAATCCAAAGGAGGGTAGCATCGAGGGTGGTAGGTTGGTATGGGTAGAGTGGAGGGAATAGTGGCGGTAAAATGGAGACAACTGTACTTGAACAACAGTAAAAAAATAAATAAAAGATATTTTGGACAGAATTATAACTTAAATGACATATCCAAGCTTGTGAAATAAAGCTAAATTTGTGCTTAGAGGAAAAGAACTATGTGTATATGAATAAAGAATGGCCCCAAAATTAATAATATAGAATTCCAGCCCAAATAGTCATAAAAAAGCAACATATAAAAGTAAAAAAGTAGAAGCAAAGAAATCATAAAGACCTAAGTGTAAAATCAACAAGATAAAAAATACACAATATACAGGATTACTAAACAGATAAGCTTCTGTGCACATTTTTAAGAAAAAAATATCACTGTCGAAATAAAATCATAAGTGAATATTATAAAAATAGTAATAAAGTAAACATTTAGAAAAATAGACAAAGTTGGCTGTATTTTTCTTATCAGCAACTTTTTTGATATTCACTATTATTTTAAATTAGTTTCAAGTGTATGTAATAGAGGTTAGACAATTATATAATAGTTTATGAAGTGATGTGATTCACCATCCCCCATCCTGATAATTCAAGTATCCACTTGGCACCATACATAGTTATTACAATATCATTGACTATATTTCTTGTGCTGTATTATACATTCCCAGTACCATTTTGTAATTACTTATTTGTACTACTAATTCCTTCACCTTTTTCACCCAGTCCTCCAACCCCTCTTCCACCTAGCAACTATATTTATTCTCTGCGTCTATGAATCTGTTTCTGTTTTGTCTGTTTTATTCTTTAGATTCCATATAAAAGTGAAAGCTTATGGTATTTTTCTTTCTTTGTCTGACTTACTTACTTAGCATAATATCCTGTAGTTCCATCCATGTTGTTGCAAATGGCAAGATTTAATTATTTTTTATGGCTCAATAATATTTATGGCTGAATACCACAGCTTTTTTATTCACTCATCTATTTGTGGACACTAGGTTGCTTCCATATTTTGGATATTCTAAGTAATGCTGCAATAAACACACAGGTGCACATGTTTTTTTTTAAATTAGTGTTTTGGATTTCTTTGGATATATGGAAGTGAAATTGCTGTGTCATAAGATATTTCTATTTTTATTTTTTTAAGGAACCTCCATACTGTTTTCTGCAGTGGCTGCACCCACCAGCAGTGCGTGAGTGTTCCCTTTCCTCCACATCCTCACCAACAGTTGTTGATTGTTGGTCTACTGATGATAGTAATTGTGGTATGTGCTAGGTGATACCTCATTGTGGTTTTAATTTCAATTTTTCTAATGATTAGTGACGTTGAACATCTTTTCATATGTCTATTGACCATCTGTATGTTCATTTTGGAGAGTGTTTATTCAGGTTCTCTGCCCATACTTTATTTGAAAGTTTTTTTGGTGTGGCATTGTATAAATTATTTGTAAATTTTGGATGTTAACCTCTTATGATATGTGTCGTTGGCAACTATCTTCTCCCATTCAGTAAGTATTTTTTTTTTTTGTCGATGATTTCCTTTGCTGTGCAAAAACTGTTTAGTTTGATACAGTCCCATTTGTTTTTTTTTTAACTGAATTAAAAAAAATACAATTAAAACTAGCCTCAAACTATTTTTAATTAGAAATGATCCTAAATAATATGTTTTAAAAAAACTCTGTCCAACTTGAAACCCATTTATTTGAAGAAAGTTAAAGATGACAAATAAAATGACGTGATATACCACATTTGTGGGTGCAAAATGCAATGATGTGAGGTCAAATTGCCCCAAATTGCTTTAGAGATTAAAAAGCAATTTCCATAAAAATACATAGTTTTGTTATAGTTGGAATTTGAAAAGTTAATTTCATACTTTAAATGGAACTCTGGAAGGACAAGAAACTGAAGACACTACTTAAAAAGAACAAGATGGAAAGATCTTTATCTAATACCATTATGTTTTTTACAGATACAATAATTAAGAAAATGTGCTATTGATGTAATAATAAGGTGAACAATGGAAAGGAGTGTCTAGAAAATGTTTCACATATATATACATGGATATATGTTTCATATACATGTGTGTATATATATGTGTGTGTTTCATATATACATAGCTGTTTTATTTATGACACAAGTGATATTTCTGAAAAATGGAAAATAATATTTTTATTTGGATACAGAGTCAATTGGATCTCCACATATTAGTAGTAGAAATTTGACTCCAACTTGTGCACAAATCAGAAATATGTTTACATGTGCATCAAGAGAAAACTATAGCACATTTACACAGTAGGATAATATTCAGCCATATAAGATGCAAATCTTACCTTTCACAACAATATGGATGGACCTAGAGGGTATTATGCAAAGTGAAATAAACTAGTCAAAGAAACACAAAAACCATATGATTTCACGGATACGTGGAATCTAATGAACAAAATAAACAAACAAAATAGAAACCCACCCATAGATAGAGACAACAGACTGACAGCTGTCAGAGGAGAGAGGAACTAAGGGTCTGGGTAAAATAGCTGAAGGTTTTAAGGAAAAACAAACAAACAAACAAACAAACAAAATAAAAACAAACAATAGTTTGGTGATTACCAGAAGGACGGGGGTGGAGGCAGGTAAGATTAGGTAAATGGGGATAAATAGTGATGGAAGGAGACTAGACTTAGGATGAACACACAATGTAATATCATACAATTGTACACTTGAAATCTTTATAATTTTATTGACCAATGTTACCCCACCAAATTCAATTAAAAAATCAAAAGTTACTACAGAAAATATGTACAACATTAGTCCTAATAATGGCTCTAATGTGAAACAACCTGAAAGTTCTTCAAATATAGATAATATAAATTGTTGGTTATAAATTATTGTGAATTATAAATTTTGTGGTAAATACTGTGATAAATAATTTAGCCCCACACTTATACTTTGTACATTATTCTGTAATGTGTTTTTTTCTAAAATTCAAAAATTAATAGGAAAAAATAAAACTCAGAGTTCATGTTACATATAAAATACCAATATATTTAGAATTAATGTACTCTATTAAAATTTGCCAATAAAACTAAATAGGACTTAGAAGTAAGAGTGCCATGTTAACTAGATTGTTTTAAAAATATCCACCAAAATAGCAGAAAAACATTACTAAAATTAGAAATAATAGGTTAATCAGTACTGATTCTGTGAACATCAGTACCGATCCTGTAAATAAACATTATAAAAAGTCTGTGTCCATAAATTTGATCATTTAGATGACATAGACCAATTCTTCTAGAGACACAATCTGCCCAGTTTCACAGATGGAGAAACAGATAACCTGAAAAGGCCTATATCTATTACAAAAATGTATTCAATAATTAATGACTTTCAGACCAAGATGGTTTCATTGATGAATAATACCTATCATTTAAAGAAGATATGATACAAATTCTCTATAAATATTTTCCAGAACATACAAGGAGAGAGAATACTTCCTACATTCATTCTATGAGGCTTGTATTCCACTGATGTCAAAACTATAAAAAGATGTGCCCTGGCTGGTGTAGCTCAGTGGATTGAGCACAGGCCTGTAAACCAAAGGGTCGCTGGTTTGATTCCCAGTCAGGGCACATACCTGGCTTGCAGGCCAGGTCCCCAGTTGGGGGCATGCAAGAGGCAACCACACATTGATGTTTCCCTCTCTTTCTCCTTCCTTTCCTCTTTTTCTAAAAATAAATAAAATCTTTAAAAAACAAACAACAACAACAACAATAAGAACTACAACAACAACAACAAACTATACAAAGATGTTACCAGATAGGAAACTACAGGCTAATACTCATCATAACAAATGCAAAACCCTCAACAAGGTATTAGCAAATCAAATCTGTTGGTGTATAAAAATATTTATATATCACCACCAAGTGGGATATATTGCAGGCTGGTTCAGTGTTCAAAAAATCATTTGATGTAATCTGTGACATCAATAGGTTGAAGAAGTAGAATTATATAATATCAATAAATGCATAAAAGAACATTCAACAAAATCCAACATCCATTCATATTAAATACCCTTAGCAAACTAAGAATAGAAGGTAATATTCTCAACTTGATAAAAAATACCTATGGCCAACTTGCAGATATTATCGTACTAAGTGGTAAAATTTAAATGCTATCCTTCTGAGATTGGGAACAAGAGGAAGATGTCTCCACCCACCACTCCTTTTCAAAACATTCTATGAGTCTTAATATAACTAGATGAAGATAGAAAATAATGGCATACAATAGGAAAAAATAAAGCTGTGTTTGTTAGCAGATATTGTCTATGTAAAAAATCCCAAAGGATCATCAACAACGACAAAAACTTATGAAGCTAATAAGTGATTTAGTAAGGTTGCAGGATAGAAAGGTATTATAAAAAGTCAATTATTTTCTTTTATACCATCAATAAACAATTGAAAATTTCAATTAAAAACAAAATACTATATTAGCACTCTAAAAAGATATACTTCTGTATAAACCTAACAAAATATGCTCAAGATTGATATGAGGGCTGTTACAAACTTATGAGAAAAAGAAGCAAAGTTGATCTTTTACAAGTTGGGAAATATTTTATATTCATGGATAGTAAGATTTGATATGGTTAAGGTGCCTGTACTTCCAAACCTGATCAATATAGATTCAATGCACTCTGAACCAAAAAATTTGTGAATATTAAAAAGTTAATTTTAAAGTTTACAGAGAAAGGAAAAAATACAATAGCTAACAATATTAAAGAAGAAAAATGCTGGAAAATTGATAGTACTTGACTCAAGATATAATATAAAACTATACAAATCAATTGTGTGGCTTTGGCAAAAAAAAAATAGATAAATCAACGGAATGGGATAGAAAGCCTAGAAACAGGTAAACAGGAATATATTCAACTGTTTTTTTTTTTTTTACAACGGAGTAAAGCCAATTGGATAGAAAAAAGGATAGTTTTTCCCAACAAATGGTGCTAAAACAAGTGGACCTCCAAGTGTATTAGAAGTCCTAGACACAGAACTTACATCTTCCAAAAGTTCACCCAAAATAGATCTTAGACCTAAATGTAGAATTCAAAACTATCAAACTTGTAGAAGGTCACTTATGAGAAATTTAGGCAATGTTGGGTTTGATAATGACTTTTTAAATATAAAATTAAAAACACAATCCATGAAAGAAAAAATAAATGGAACATTATTAAAATTAAAAACTTCTGCTCTGCAAAAGATACTAGTAAAAAATCGAAAAGACAAGACATCAAATAGGAGAAAATGTATACATGACATTATCTGTTACAGGACTTATATCAAAAAGTACAAAATAAACACTTAAAATTTAACAGTAAAACAATTAAATTATTATGGCGTGTTATATAATAAATGCCAAATTATTCATTCTTTAACTGAGCAACTTTACTTTCATACCATTTAAAAATCACAGACATACTTAAGGAGAATGCTACAAGAAGATTCATAATAGCATTTTTGTTCTGATGAGAAATTGAAATCAACCTAAATATATATCGAGCAAAAAACCACTGATGCAATATCCATACACCAAAGTGTATGTAAACAGGGAGAATAAGTATATATACACAATTATATATACTGCATATACATATGTAGATATCTTTATTTAAATATCCAGATATATTACAGTAGAACAAAAACATGCACTGATAGTTAAATAACAAATTTTCAGAATGGTTACCTGTGGAAGACAATGAGCCCAAGAAGAGATATACAAGTGGTCTCAGTGATAAATATTCTACTTCTCAAAACAAATTAAGCAAATATTGCAAAATAAGAGGCTAGTATAGAGTCAAGCAATACATACTGCATTTGTTAAGTTAATCACAACATTGAAAAAATGTTAACCATGCATTCTATGTAGTAGTAAAAATATAGAGACATTCTAAATATATGAGCATGGATACATACTCTTTAGTAAAATAAACAGTTGAAGAGTAACATGTAACTCCTATAAAGAAAAAAATTACATGTTAAACATCTATGTTTCTATCATATATGCTTAAAAGCATATGAAGTACCTAATACCTTCTCATAGTATTTATCCCAGGGAGGGGGATAAGACTGTGTCAAAAAATCTTTTGTTTTATCTACATTTTTTCCTTTTCCCCCACAAAGTGTATTTATATTATTTGAGTAGGTAAAAATAAATATTTTATTTAAATCAAAGAAAACACTTGATTTTTTTAGGAAAAAAAAATGAAGCAGAGAGAGAACTCAACCAAGCAGCTTCAGCACTATATTTTCTGGGTCTCTGTACGAACTTCAGGCTGCATATTTTATTTTGTTTTATAGATAAGGTGCTAGATAGGTAATAAAGACCTTCCCAGATCTCAAAAATTACTACAAAGCAAACCACTTTGGAAATGATTACTTGACACATTCCCATATCCCCAAGTGTTTTCTCTGATATATTCACAGTCTTTGCAGAACTCGAGGCTGTTAGATTTTAGACATCATTCTTTAGCAATTTCTTTTCATTCTTCTCCATAGCCCAAGTCTCTTTCCTTAGCCCTGTGTTCTTCTCACTATACTCATTTTTCCTTGGTCTCCATAGAGAAACTTAACTCCTAAATATAAGTTGATGATACCCTTATCTCTTGCTCCCAACCATGTGACAATTTCCTGACTCATTTCTATACCCAATGACCTTTTCCACTTAGAGGCCATGCAGGTAGCTCCATTTTCTTTAAATATTCCTATCTAAGTCATAACTCCATTTTCAGTGGTACCTATTATTACAACCACCCACTTAGTTTTCTAAGCAAATGAAAATTCTTGTACATGCTGCTTTCCATTGTTCAATACTGAATTTTTCGTTCAGGCCCATTGCTGTTTCTCTTTTTTTAACTTTATTTTTATTTTGGACAAATATATTACAAATGCTCTATTTCTCCCATTTCCACCTTCCATCCAGTCCCCATCCCCTCTTCCCTCTGGCCTTCACCGCACTGTTGTCCATGTCTGTGGATTACACATATGTTTTTGGTTAATCCCTTCACCTTCTTTCTTCCAGTCCTCTCACTGCTGTACGCTGACAGCTGTCAGGCTGTTCCACGCATCCATGCTTCTGTCTCTACTTTGTTCATCAGTTTATTTTGTTCAGTAGTTCTACACATAAGTGAGATCATATATTATTTATCTTTCTGCTATTAGACAGGTATGTGCAAAAAAGTGAAACTAGACCACCAACTGATACCATTTACAAAAATAAACTCAAAATAGATAAGAGACTTAAACATAGGTAGTGAAATAATAAAATTATAGAAGAAAACATTGGTAGTAAAATCTCAGACATCTCTTGAAGCAATGTATTTACTGCTTCTTTCTTTTGAGTGCATCTGCATTTCCCCCTTGTCTCAGACTCTCATTTTTTTTAAGATTTTATTTATTTATTTTTAGAGAGAGGAGAAGGGAAGGATAAAGAGAGACAGAGAAATATCAATGTGTGGTTGCTTCTTACACATCCCCTACTGGGGACCTGGCCCACAACCCAGGCATGTACCTTGATTGGGAATCAGACTGGTGACCCTTTGGTTCACAGCCCATGCTCAATCCATGGAGGTACACCAGCCAGAGCTCGGACTCTCATTTTTAACTTTGGTTCTGCAATAATTTCCTCATTGGGTTTCATAAACAAACCTAGTCTATTCTCTATATCACTGAAGAAGCTTTCTACAGCATAAACATGTTCATGTCACCACTACCTTTTAATATGTACATATTTCCTATAGCATTCAGAACTTTTAAAAGACAATTACCTTGACATTTAAAATGTCTCTTGCTTGCTTTTCTACCCTTATATTCAACCATTTGGTGCTCACTTCTTCCCAATGATATTTTTCGGCATGAAATAGTATAAAAGACATTTTAAAATAAAAAATATTTTTGTTAAAATTTTTTATGGTTATTCAAGTACAGTTGTCTCTATTTTCACCCCACCATGGCTGCCATCCCAGCCTTCCCTGCCTCCTACCCTCAAACCTACCCCCTTTGGCTTTGTCCATATGTCCTTTATGCATGTTCCTTGATGGCCCTTCCCCTATTATCCTTCTCCTCCCTCCTCTCTGGTTACTGTCACTTTGTTCTTTATTTTAATGTCTCTGGTTGTATTTTGTTTACTTGTTTGTTTTATTGATTAGGTTCCACTTATAACTGAGGTCATGTGGTATTTGTCTTTTACCACCTGGCTTATTTCACTTACCATAGTGCTCCCCAGTACCATCCAAGCTGTTGCAAAGGGTAGAGTTCTTTCTTTCTTTCTGCTGTATAGTATTTCATTGTGTAAATGTAGCACAGTTTTGGGATCCACTCATTTACTGATGGGCACTTAGGTTGCTTCCAGTACTTGGCTATCATAAATTGTGCTACTTTGAGCACTGGGGTGCATAGGTTCTTTTGAATTGGTGTTTCAGGATTCTTAGGGTATAATCCCAGCAGTGGAATTGCCTGGTCAAAAGGCAGTTCCATTTTTAGTTTTCTGAGGAAATTCCATACTGTTTTCCAAAGTGGCTGCAACAGTCTGCATTCCCTCCAACAGTACACTAGGTTCCCTTTTCTCCACAACCTCTCCAATAATTGTTATTTGTTGATTTGTTAATGATGCTCATTCTGACCAGTGTGAAGTGGTAACTCACTGTGGTTTTAATTTAGATCTCTCTGATGGCTAGTGATGCTGAGCATCTTTTCATATGTCTGTGGGCCCTCTGTATGTCTTCCTTGGAGAAATGTCTGTTCAGGTCCCTTGCCCATTTTTTAATTGGGTTGTTTGTTTTCCTGGAGTGGAGTAGTGTGAGTTCTTCATATATTTTGGAGATCGAACCCTTATCCAAGGTATCATTTGCAAATATGTTTAGTGAGGCATAATTTTCATATCATAAAATTCAGCCTCTGTAAGTCTCCAATTTGATAATTTTAGTAAAGTTGTACTATCATCAACACAATTTAGTTTTTAATATTTGCATCACGCTGCAAAATCATCTTGAGCACATTTGTAATTATTATTTATTCCTACTTCAGTTCCAGGAATTCCTGATCTCCTTTCCAGTCTATAAATAATATAATATGGGCATTTTTGGACATTTTTTAAAAATATATTTATTGTTTAGAGTGGGAATGGAGGGAGAAAAAGAAGGAGAGAAATATTAATGTGTGGTTGCCTCTTACACTCCCTCTACTGGGGACCTGGCCTGCAACCCAGGTACATACCCCGACTGAGAGTTGAACAAGTGACCTCTTGATTAACAGGCTGTCACTCAGTCTACTAAGCCACACCAGCCAGGACTGGGCATTTTCCATAATTGGAAATATTTAATATGCAATATTTTGCATTTAGAATGTTTTTGATGTTCATATATATTATATCATGTAGCACTTAGTGTTTCATTCTTTTTGTTGCTGAAGAGTACCTTACTGTATATTATATAACGTTTTGTTTCTGAATTTGCCAGCTGAAAGACAATTGGATTGTTTCCAGATTTGGGCAATCTTAAATGATGCTGCTAAAAATATTTATGTAAAGGTTTTTGTGTGGGAAGATGTTATCACTTTTCTTGGATAGGATTCTAGGATTAGAATTGCTGGGTAATTCGGAGCTTTTTGCTTAACTTTTTAAGAAACTGAGAAAATGTTTTCCGAAGTAACTATACAATTTTACATTCCTCCTCCCCACAACCCCCAGCAATTCCTGAAGGCTCTAATTTCTTCACATTCTTGCCACTACTTGGCATTGACTGTCTCAGTGATAAACTTTTCTATTGAGAGTTACCTCATTGTGATTTAATTCACATTCCCCTACTAACAAATGATATGAAGTTCCTTTTCATATGCTTATCAACTATTATATGTCTTCAGTGTTAAAATGTCTATTCAAATGTTGTGTTCAGTTTCTTATTTGTCTTATTATTGTGTTTTAAGTGTGCCTTAAATATTTTACATACAAGAGATTATTATTTGCAAATATGCATCCCATGCCTGTGGACTGGGTCTTATTTTAAGTGGTAAGTCTTGAAATAAAAGGTTTATAATTCTAAGGAGGTTTGAGCATTCATTTTTATTTATTTATTTTTTATTTTTTTATTTTTTTTATTTTTTATTTTTATTTATTTTTAGAGAGAGGGGAAGGGAGGGAGACAGAGAGGGAGAGAAACAACAATGTATGGTTGCCTCTCACGTGGCCCTCAGGACCTGGCCTGCAACCTAGGCATGTGCCCTGACTGGGAATCGAACCGGGACCCTTTGGTTCCCAGCCCGCGCTCAATCCACTGAGCTACACCAGCCAGGGCTGAGCATTCATTTTTAAAATGACTAATGCTTTAGGAATTCTAAGGATTCTTTGCCTAATTCAAGGTCATTAAGATTTTTGCCTATTTGTTGTTGTTGTTCAGAAGTTTTGTAATTTTAATTCTTCCATATTTTATATATCTGTGATCTATTTTGAGTATATTGTGTATGGTGTGAGAAAAGGGTATTTTTAATTATTTTTTAAAATTTGGCTATTCAATTGCCTCAGAATTATTTAGTGAAGACTATTGCATCTTTCTTGAAAACTAGTTGACCAAAATGTAAGAGTTAATTTCTGAACTCTGAATTCTCTTTTACTTATTTATGTACCTGTCTATGCTACTACCACATTGTGCTGATCACTATATCTTTAGAGCAAGTTTTGCAATCAGATATAGTTAAGTCCTCCAACTTTGTTCTTTCTAAAAATTTGAGAAACTTGGCCAGTTGTACTTTGCTGGTGGAGATACTGAATGATATAATCACTTGGGCAAATATTTTGGCATAGTATCTAGCAATTGTTAAATATTTATCCCAGAGAAATGAAAACTTAGTGTCATGCTGAAATCTATACACGCATATTCAAAGTGGTTGTTATAGCCTTAAACTGGAACCTATTTACCTGTCCTCCAGTTGTGAATAGTTAAACAAACTGTAGTATATCCATACAATGGAATATTACTCAACAATAAACAGAATGAACTGTTGATACATTTAACAACTTAGATGAACATCAAGTAACTGGGGGGCATTATGCTAAGTGAAATAAGCCAGGTATTGAAAGACAAATACCATATGATCTCACCATTAACAGGAACCTAATCAACAAAACAAACAAGCAAGCAAAGTATAGCCAAAGACATTGAAATTGAGAACAGGCTGACATTGATAAGAAGGGAGAGGGGAGGAGATAATGGGGGAAAAGGGTGAAGGGTTTACAGGAACAATTATAAAGGACACATGGACAGCAACAACAGGGGTGGAAATGGGGAAGAGGTGGAGAGGGCTGCGGTAGTGGGGGGAGGGGTGGGAGGATAAGGCAGAAAACTGTACTTGAACAACAATAAAAAATAAAAAAAAATAAAGAAGTAAATTAGGTGAAAAGAGGCAATCTCAAAATGATATATACTGTATGATTCTATTTATAAAACATTTATGAAATAACATAAATATAGAAATGGGTACTGATTAGTAACTTTAAGTAATGGGGGTAGGGGTACATGGTTATGAAAAGGTAGCATGAAGAAGAATTATGATGACGGTACACACGTCTTGGTAGTGGTTGGCTGTAGTTACACAAAGTTATATGTAATAAAATTACATAGGGACACACACACACAGATGAGTGCATGCATGCATAGCTGGTGAAATCTAAATTACCTCTGTGACTTCTGTCTATGCCAACATTCTGGTTTTGATATTGTACTATAATTCTGAAAGATGGTAACATTCTAGGACCCTGGGAGAGTGATTCAAGAGACCTCGTTTTATATTTATTTGTAAATGCTTATGAATCTACAGTAAATTTTAAGTTGGAAAATATAAGAAGAAAATTTGGGATTTCTTGAGAATATATTTTGATTTTGAAAAATAAAGTACAAGAAAAATAATAATCATAGTTTATTAAAAACTTTTAACAAGTAGCACAAAGACACTGTAGAAAATTAAGAAAGTGAATAAAAGCCCAAAAGATATAAAAAGTAGAATTGATTCTCACGTAGGGATAACTACTGTTAATGTCTTTGTGTGCACATTTTTTTATTTTTTCATTCATGTAATAAACACTATTTTGTAATATGTTATTTAAAACATTACATTGTGAACATTTTACCATATTGTCAAGTATTCTTCCACATCATTTTAAATGTTTATGTAAAAAAAAAAATTACATGTGAACACCATAACTTCTAAAGAAATCTTTAATTTAATTAGGTTCTTATTTTTATTATAGCAAACAGAGTTGTAATAAATATTCTTTAAGCCTTTTCTCTATATAAACCCATATTACTTATTTAGGATTCATTTCTATATGTAGAAATTATAGGTTCAAAATTGAGGGTATTTTTAAAATATTTGAAATACCTGGAAAAATTGTTCTCAAGGTTCCCTGTACCAATGTGCAGTCCCACTAGGAATATATAAATTGTGCTACATATTTATATATTCAAATCCACCGGCTATTATTGTTAATAGGTGTGTTTAATATAAATATTATTTTATTTATATATATATCATAATACATATATATTTATTTCATTAACTTAATAGGTAAGTGAATATCACTGTTACTTTAATTTGAATTATTCTTTTTTCACTTGCTTAGTGGCTATTTGTAGTTTTCTTTGGTGATTTATCCATTGTAATATTTACCCATTTCTGTTAGATTATTTAACATTTTATCTGAACAACTTTTTACTTAATCAGTTTATAATAATATTCTATTTTCATATTTCAAAATAATTGAAAATAAAAAGTATATTACATGCGCAGAATGTATTATACTTTTTCAAAGTATTAAATTCTATGATTATTCTTGTACTTAGCTTTGGTGTTCAATAAATACTATACTATATTTTACAAATTTGGAAATGCTATGGGAAGCCAATATTATTCTCTTCCCATTAGAACTAAGAAGGATAATAAAATATTGCCATTTTTCTATAATATTTTTAGTCACCAATATGCAGCCCCTAATTTAATATTTATTTGTAAATAGTTGTTTTGCATCTTTGTGTGATCATCAGATGTGATATTACCATATTCCCCAACTATTCTCTCAGGCATAATAAAAGACCTTAAATTATTTCATAAACAAATGAAAGGACTCATAGATGGAGAGCAGGATGGCAGCTGTGGTGGGGAGATTAGGGGATGGAGGGAATGAGCAAAAAGGAAAAACTCATGGTCATGGACAGCGGTGTGGTGATTGATGGGGGAGGGGGTGTAAGGGGACTCGACGGCAATGGATACAAATACAATAAAGATTAAATTTAAAAAGATAAATAGAAGAAAAGTGCTTTTCTTTTCTTTCTTTCTTTTTTTTTTTTTTTTTGGTTTTTATGACTGCTTTTCAGAGCATGAGATGTCTAGGGGTTAGTATAAACACACATCAGGATTTTTATATTCTACTTTGGCCAATTACAGACACCTTACAAAAATTATTTAACATAGTGACACAGTTTAACTATGTGACATGTGGATTGCAGGATTACTTGGTGATGTGAAGCTGACTTAATAGTTTAAATGTCCTTTGAAATCTCAAATAGAAAAATGTACTAATATCGCATAATCTATGAAGTTATAATTAGGTTACTTTTATTTCAGATATATTGAACATTGTTGAGAAAAACAAAATTCAATACATAAAGAGAAACCAAAAGGCAGTTTTGGAAAGCTTGGTCACATTTTCCACTTGCATATAATTGGTGGCAAATATAACAACTTCAAAGAAGAGACAAATGGCGAAGTCACTTCATAAAACATGGCTCATCTCTCCAATCATTTCTAACATGAAAATGCCACATGTCATCAGTATTTTTGAGAATTCAGTTATATGTATAATTGGTTGTTTTCTTATTATTCTTTGAGTTTTCTCCAGAGTCATTATGCGAGAAGTACCTTAGGATATTGATTTTCAGCCTTTGACTTTAGTTTCTTTAGATAAATTGAACAAAAGGGTGTCTGTTTCTTTGTGTATGTGAGAGAGAGAGAGGAAGAGAGAGAGAGGAAGAGAGAGAGATAGAGAAGAAGGGAGAGAGGGAGAATAAGGGTGCTATGGAGAATAAGTGTGGTCTTTTTTGATATGTCAGAAAAAATATTGTAGATTTACATATGAGGCATCACCATCACCATTTTTATTTTTGAAATACATTTTCCATTAAAATAGTGCATATTTTCTCCTTGACTTTGTTCTCTTTTAGCCCCTCCAACTGTTTGTTCTTCCTAATTTATGATACTGCTCTTTCAAGTTTCTGTGCAGCTGAGTTGGGCTAATAGGAATATTTTAATATTTTATTAGCTAAGAGACTTATTCTAAAACTAAGGTGCATTCTCCAATTAGGAAGGCTTGAATTCCTTTGGTACATGATCTAACTTTTACTTAAACCTATTTCTACTTTTGATATATTTCTGGTTGATATGAATCATACATGTTTTAATACATTAATAATATTAATGAATAATATATACTTTGAATTCAAAAAATGTATATGGGTTTACATATAAAGATTATTTCATAAATGCATATCTTACTATATCACTCTCTTCTGATGTTCTTTAATGGCTTAGTTCTAGAGGAAAGTCTGAAGTTGATAATGTGGACTACAATTATGATAGAGTACACTGTGTGGCCTTTCTGTCCTTTTCAGATTGTTCTGCCCGACCTTCTCAGCTCCAACTGCTAGAGGACCTCCTGCCCTGCCCCCAGTTCTCAGTACACTTATGGTTTCCTTTTAATCCAGAGCTTTGCACAGGTAGTTTCCTGTGTCTACAGACTGTCTCCTGTGTTTATGTTTCATCCTCTTCAAACGGCCAACGCCTTTCAGCTTAGAGACAGCCTTTCCTGGAATATCATCCTTAAAACCTAGTTTAGTGCATTACACTCTTGTAATAATTTAATAAATTTATATGACACATAACAAATTAAGTTGTTTATTTATACTGAGTGCACGTGAGACAGGGAACCAATCCCTTCAGTTTATTATTTCACCTCCATTGTTTTGCCTGTTGCCTTGGGTATGGAAGGTCCTTATGAGTATTGATCTGATTGATAATGTATGTTTTCGGGTATTAAATACTTGTTAGAAATACAGCAGGGGAAAAGTTTAGAAGTACCCGAGAAATAATGTAATGTTTTCTGTTATTTTTCTATAAAATATCCTTTATAATCTGTTATCTAGCTTCTGCGGGCCCACTTTTACGGCACGGGTTCCAAGGCATCACAAGCGGCCAACTCCACCCGCAGACGCCCTGCTGACTGACGAGCCGGGGACGCGTGGGCTTCAACGCTCACAGTCAGTGTCCCCTTGACCTTGCCCATCGCTCTCACTTTCAGGTACTGTGAAGATTTCTGCTAGAGAAAATATAAAATTTCTCACTTATCAAAGGAAAACTAGTTTTCCTTTTTAGTAAGTTATATAAAGAGGTGCCAATATTAAAAGCTGATTGAAATTTTATTGTCTTCTCCGGAACTCACACAGTTTCAAAAGCACAGTCCTTTTCAAGGTGCAAATTGTAATGTGTGTTTTGAACTATAACCAAATCATAATTCTTGTCTCTCTGGAAAGAAGAGGAAGAATGTTCGTCAATATAATACTGATGTTAAAATTCTACCACCTAAATATAATAGTGACGTTAGAATTCTGCCACCTTCTATTCAAGTTTGTGCGCCATTATAAATAACAATGCTAGGGAAAATTCCAACATTCATGCTGCTTGCTTTGGCTCGTTTTGAATGTTTTGAAGAATAGAGCTTGTGTATTTTGTCATGATGAGCCATCTGTTCTTTTCCTCAGCAAAACTAATTCTAGTAATGTAGCAACTGAGAACTTTTGAGATATATATTTTGTAAATGACATCAATTGCAATCCTTTCCAGGTTATCTTATATTCATTTATTTTTACTCCCAAATAAATGTCTTTGTAACTAAGTGTAATATTTTCACAGTATTCCACACTACATGGTATAAGTAAAACATGTGCTTTTCTTTTTACTCTATCATTTATAAAGTAGTTCGTGCAAAATATTATCCAAAGTTAGGTCTCACAATGGGAAATCCACAGATGGGCTACAAAGGGTTCATGAATACTTAAGTTACTTTAAAAATATGTGTGAATGTGTTTATAAATATAATTTCTATTTTTCTTTTTCCTGGGGGAAAGATTCCTAAAGTTTATTTTCTTAGCATTAAGACATTCCATAATGTAAAAAAGTTTAAGAATTACTGTTTCTGTCTATAAACACCATCATCTTCTCTCATGGTGTGCGAATAGTGAGAGTTGACACTTATGTAACTAACTCTTTTAATAGTCACAACAGTATTGTGAGCTATAATATCATTTCCTCTTCACAGATTAGAGGACTGGCTTATAGAGGGTTAGTAATGTGCCCAGGATCTCTCTCAGCTGCTAACAAACGAACAGAGCAAACGTTTGAACATGGGTCACCAGTTTCTAGAATCTGTGTTATTGTGCATAATATTGAATGACATTTCATTAAATAAGGCATATGGCTAAGTTCCACAGATAAGACATTTATTTAATAAATTTGTATATGTTATCACATGCGATCATTGCAGTAACAATATGAATTAAGTCTAGTTTATTGTCTACATTTTATTGTAGAGAAAACTAAGGTTTGAATAGTTTAAATAGTATCTGAATAAGATGATGTCTATACTACTTGATAATTTAGAGATTGTCCAATGCATGAAGATTTCTCATTTTTCTCGCCCTGAAGGCATTACATGCAAAGGAAAAATAAAGATTTTTAAAATAGAAAGTATAGTATTTTATTAGAGTGTTTATACACCATATAAGAAAGTTTAGGAAAGCAATGAAGTTAAAGCAGAACTAAAACTTTAACACTGCCATTCCTATTCAGGAAATGGTTTCATGATAAAAAATCAGTATGGATAGCCAGAAAAAAATATTTTTGGATTCACTTGATATCTACTTTATTTAGGTATCTAACCAACTATGATTTTTCTCCACATAATGAACAGGTCAGTTTCCATTTTGTTCATGGGTTCAAGATTCTTGGTTTTTAGAGCTTTTTCCTATAATTTATTGATTCTATTTTATTTTGTACAGAGACTACTCAGCTTGGTAACATTTACTTAAAGCCAAATTTTCTTTAAAGTGCTTTGAAATTGATGATCAGTTCAGATGTTGGCCATACTCACCAACCTTAAAGAACATGTGGATGTTAACCTTGTTTTTGCTTACCATTTATTCTCCTCTGTTTTTCACCTCTTTGCCTTAACTAATTCCTGATTCTCCCAGAAGGCCACATCTGCATACTGGGCTGGGAGACCAGTCTCTTCTCCCATAAGAGAGGTGCTGTTTCTCACGAGAGCTTCCCTCCCATTATCACCCTGTTGTCTGTTTTAGCAGTCCGCATTTCCCATTTGTCCATTCTCTCCAATCTGTTATCTCCATCCTAGTCTTCACAGTTAGCTCATATTTGTTTTCTTCAACATGTTACCATTTGTATATTTTGTTTTCATAATCTCTGCTGGAAACCTATCTAAGGACTGAAATCACATTGACTGGAATTTTCAGTACACAGCAGCTACCTATCATAATCTCTGAAACATGAAAGTGGACTCTGGAAGGCATTGTAATGTAGTGGAAGGAACATAGGCATTCGAAGCAGACCGGGATATGGTATTTCCTAACTGGGAAGTTTTATTCACTTACATAGTTTATTGAAATCTTATATCTGTTAACAGAAATAATACAGTTTCTCATAAACTTATTTGGAAATAGTACATATGATTTTATTAACTATAGCTTGTTAGGCAAATTACAAAACAAAAGTGACTAAAAGAGGACCATTCTTGGGTAAATGATAATGATAATAATGTGAGATAAGGCAAAGATTATGAGTAATCCAATTCTGTATAGTTGAGTCTATTTAAAACAATTTAAAAGTACCAGTGTTTTCAATTGTGAATTCTCAGTCTTTATTAATTAAAAAATTGTTGAGTACCTTTCTCTATACTACTTATATCTCTATCAGATTCAAAACTTTGTAAAAAAATGTATCCCTGCCCTGGCTTGTGTAGCTCAGTTGATTGAGCACGGGCTGGGAACCAAAGGGTCCTGATTCGATTCCCAGTCAGGGAACATGCCTGGGTTATAGGACAGGTCCCCAGTGAGGGCCACGTAAAAGGCAACCATACATTGCTGTTTCTCTCCCTCTCTTTCTCCCTCCATTCCCCTCTCTCTAAAAATAAATAAATAAAATCTTAAAAAAAAAAGTGGTCCTTTGAGATGAAGGACCACTTCTATTAAAAAAAAAAATATCCCTGTTAGCATTTTGTTGTAAATCTTTACAGTATTTAAAAATATCTCTACCTGTTATCTATAAATGACATTATATGAAGATGAATTATACTATTAAAATGAATAAAATTATAGCAATTCCAGTCAATTTCTCACTCCATTCCCATCTCAATTCAGCACTAGGCCTCATTCATTCTTGACAGCATGCTACAAAAAGTCAATAAATAAGCTAAGGTCAAGAAATTTTTAAACTAATAGAGAAAGTAATCATAAGTAATGAAAATAATGATTTACTAATCATAGTAAAATAGAACATCCTCCCTACTATTCTCTATTCTCTAATTTTGATTCGGTTTCCTATGTTCTTATTTATTCCCCCATCTATCTTATATATTGCATTAAAATGAAAGTCCCATGGGGACAGGATGTGGTCTATCTTGTTTATTATTGTAATTCCAGAATCTACAGTTAGTAATTGACACTTAGAAGCCATTCCACTCAAAATTATCACATAATAATAAATTTGGGTGTTTATTTGCTGTCATTCTTTGTCTCTCTCTCTCCCTCTCTGTCCCTCTTTCTGCTCTTCAAACTCCATGGGGACATGGGTCCTGTGTGTTATGCTTATCAGTGTCCCAGTACACCCTCCAAAATACTTTGTATATTATATGTGAGCAATAATTACTATAAAAATTGTTCAAATAAAGAGAAAATGAGACACTGTCTTTTCATTTCTTTTGAAAAATTAATCAATTAACCTTTTCAGAGTAACTTATATTAATCTACTTAAAACTTTATGGCTTTGATATAATATTTGGTAATATAATTTTTAATGTGCATACAGAGTCTGTCCAGAAGGTATCCAGCCTTATTATATGAAAAATAGAGACATTTCTTGAAGAAGATACAAGATACAATGAACATTGTGCATAAGGCAATGATGCTTCAGGCCTTTTCAAAGTAGGCACCTCGGGACCTCATACAGTTCTCCCAATTACAATCAGCTGCCCTGTAGTATTTTCCTCAATTTCATCAATAGCCTGAAATCTCTTTCCTTTCAAAGGTGATTTTAGTTTTGGGAAAAGCCTGAAGTCACAGGGCACCAAATATGGGCTATAGGGTAGCTGAGTCACCTGGATGATTTGATGTTTCACCAAAAAAACTCGTCATGAGATGTGATGCATAAGCAGGCACGCTGTTGTGATGAATCTGCCAATCACCAGTTGCTCATAGCAGCAGCCTTCTGAATTGTACAAATACTTTCTGTGAAGGAATGTTCAAGCTTAATGCAAAATTTGGTACAGATTTGTTGCTCTACTCGCTCAGTCGTGTTGGATGTGAGGACCACACCGTGCAAATGCTCACTCAATAGAGTCTACTGCCCACACGGACTAGTACAATGAAATCGTCCTTGTTCACACATGTGCATTCCAGCCCACTCTCCTTGGCTTCCAAGTTACATCAATGTTGTGCAAACCATTTTTGTTATATTAACAATGGCGGAACTTTTTCCAGACAGACTTCATATGTCTTCTTTTCCCATCTAGATTGTATCACTATAGTATTCTTTATTAGGACAAATGGGATTTTTACTTGTAAGCTTCAGCATAAACAAATCTTTAATACCAGACACACATTTTATTTCCTCTGTTTGGCCATGTCCTGGATGAATAATTGTCCTGCTTCATCTTCCTCAGAACTTTGTATGGCTTTCTTCATGTTAGATTTTTATTTGTTTATTTTGTAATGTAAGTAGGTACATTTACTTCTATCTTTTTTTTCTTAAAAAAAGGCTTTAATGTGGCTTATAAGAAATGAGATCTCATTTTTAAAAGGTAAGAAAAGAGAGGGAAAGGGAAACAAATGAAAATAGGAATGAGGTCAATAGACAAGACGACGCTATGAAATATAATTCTATCACTAGGGTGGGCCATAAAATTGCCTCTAAGTGAAAGTCACCACACAGAGTTAAATGCTTTTCATGTTATTTACTAATTTACATGATAAAAATTAATGTTATTCTATATAGTATTAACTGTTGTTCCTAATAAGACTAGAAAGATTATTTTCTAGTTATTCTCAGGAAGAATATCCAATTTTAATCCACAAATGACACTCCCAACCAGAGTTCACAATTACATACAGACAATTCCACCAGACACCAGAGTTCTGTCCAGGCCTATGTCTTTCTGCTCATCTGGCTTAATCTGAGCAACTTGAATTGCAATCCTTTAGGAAATCTTGTGTTTTTCACACTTAAGCGATAACCTCCAGATTTATTATTTTGCCTATACTTGGAACACTGATACACTATCCAAATTAGTAACATTAATTTGGATATATACTTCAAATACAGTGCCATTTGTCTGTTTTACCTTAGATAATTATTTTTTAAATTAATTTAATTAATTTTTATTTTGTTCAGTTACAGTCATTTTTAAAAGGAAATATTAGTCCAATTTTGGTGATACTCTTTAAGGCAGAAAACATTGAGTATGCATAAAGTAAATATTTCATGAGAATGAGAAAAACAATTAGAATTTTTAAAAATAATAAGTACTACAAGCATCACATAACATAGAAACCTATGTTGTTAGTGAAACATGACATCTTTCTGGAAAATCCATTCTTCATAATTATAGAGTTGTAGCGGGAAATAAAACTCATAAGCATAAACAGAACCTAAATACCTATAGCCATAGAACTTTTTGACTTTTTGTTCTACTGGGTGATGTGATAGTTCTTCCTCACAGAATCCTCTGGAAACTGGGGATTAGCAATGAGAGAGCTGTTCCTCCAGACTTGCTTTGCAACAGCTGCCACAGTAGCTTCTTCAGGAGGAAGTATCTGGCATTTCCCAGTCTCCAATAGCATTTGTCTGAATACTACACTCAGATTTTCTGGAATAAGTAAGATTGCTCCTTCCAATCAAGCTAATCCACTTTCCTGTCTTCCTACCAGTTCTTATGCCCAGGCTTCCTTCCCAAAGAGCACCTTCCAACTAACTACCCAACACACTTTAGTGTACATACATTTTTAAGACCATAAGAATTTCTCTTTTTAATGGACCTAGATTGGACTTCCTGTTAATCTGGAAATACAATGATTTAAGCATGTGGATATTATTTAAACCCCAAATCATAAATCTAGACATTGTTCTTGTTAGAATTATACAAAAATTGTGAGCCTACTAAAAATAAATTTTCTGAGGACACACTCTAAAACTTCAAAGAGAGATGGACAATAAGCCTTTTATCATTTTATTACTTTTTGTCCCTCTGGTTCACCAAATGTAATCATATTGGTTGAAAATGTCCATGCAGGTTAATAACTCATATTGCCAATTTTCACATTTGTGCCTAGACAAAAGAGTATTAAGCTAACTGACAGGTGAAAACCATATTTTCTTTATTTCTGCGATATCCCTTTATGCCATAATGTCAACCCCAATGCACTGCTTCATTTCTTTTTTTTTTAATATTTTATTGTTGTTCAAGTACAGTTGTCTGCATTTACCCCCCCACCACTCCCCCTTATCAGAGCTATCCCCACCTCCCTCCCCTGATTCCACCTCCCCTTGGTTTTGTCCATTTGTCTTTTACAGTTGTTCCTGAAAACCCTTCCCCCTTTCCCTTCATTATCCCCTCCCACCTCCCTTCTGGTTACTGTCAGATTGTTATTAATTTCAATATCTCTGGTTATATTTTGCTTGCTTCTTTGTTTTCTTGATTAAGTTCTAGTTAAAGGTGAGATCATATAGTATTTATTCCTTACCGCCTGGCTTATTTCACTTAGCATGATGCTCTCCAGTTCCATCCATGCTGTTGCAAAGGGTACAAGTTCCTTCTTTCTTTCTGCTGCATAGAATCCCATTGTGTAAATGTACCATAGTTTTTTGACCCACTCGTTTACTGACGGACACTTAGATTGTTTCCAGCACTTGGCTATTATAAATTGTGCTGCTATAAACATTGGGGTGCACAGGTTCATATGGATTGGTGTTTCAGGGCTCTTAGGGTATAATCCCAGTAGTGGAATTGCTGGTTCAAAAGGCAGTTCCATTTTTAGTTTTCTGAGGATTTTCCATACTGTTTTCCACAGTGGCTTCATCGGTCTTAATTCCCACCAACAGTGCAGTAAGGTTCTCATTTCTCCACATCCTCTCCGACACTTGTTTGTTGATTTGTTGATGATGGCCATTCTGACCCATGTGAGGTGGTATCTCATTGTGGTTTGAATTTGCATCTCTCCGATGGCTAGTGATGCTGAGCATCTTTTCATATGTCTTGGGACTTCTCTATGACCTGCTTAAGAAGAGTCTATTCAGGTCATTTGCCCATTTTTTAATTGGTTTTTTTTTTTTTTTTTTGTCTTCCTGGGGTGGAGTTGTGTGAGTTCTTTATATATTTTGGAGATCAAACTCTTATCTGAGGTATCATTGGCAAATATGCTTTCCCACAGAGTTGGTTCTCTTTTCATTTTAATGCTGTTTTCTTTAGCCGAGAAGAAGCTTTTTATTTTAATAAGATCCCATTTGTTTATTCTTTCCTTTATGTCCCTTGTTCTAAGGGACATATCAGTGAAGATATTGCTGCATGGAATATCCGAGATTTTCCTGCCTATGTTTTCCTCTAGGACTTTTATGGTGTCACGACTTATATTTAAGTCTTTTATCCACCACTTATTTATTTTTGCATATGTTGTAAGTTGGTGATCCAGTTTCTTTTTTTTTTTTTTCATGTTGGGAGATCCTGCCCAGGTCTCCCAACACTGCTTCATTTCTAAGAGTAAAGTAAGGACTTATGTACATAAAATGCAATTTTCTGTATTGGGGAAGGGACAAGCCAATGAATACAAATAGAGGACTCAGGGCATGGACAATGAAGAGGGTTTGACAACCAAACCATGATAAATAAAAATAAAAAGAAAAAAATTCAGAACATTATTAAACATTTATAGAATTCATCTATAACAACTAAGTATGAATGGCATTTATTTTATGATCACTTGTGTTAATGATCACATTATAATGATAATGAAAACATACATTTGCAGAATACTCTGTAATCTAAAATGTGCTTTAACATTTAATCAGTTTCTTATATGTTCATCACAGTTCTTTTACTCATGAGGAGAGAGAAACATCTATTTTTAACAATACCTTTGGAAATCCTTGGAAATAACATACAAACATTTCTACTTTCAGCTACACAGGGATAGTAGGACTCATTATTGTTCTCACAGGAGTTCCACTATATTTTCAATTCTTTGCACATCAGGCTAAATGGCAACTGGCCCTTTATTTACAGAGTCTTCATTTCCCGCCGTTGGCACTGCCGTCCTTTCAGCTGCTCCCAGCCTCCGGAGCCTGCATGCAATAAATAATGCAATCTGCTGGAAGCCGCTAACGGCTTTAAATGTTTCTGCTAATGTGGCTGTGGCATTTTAGACCAGACTTTTAAAAGTTCCCTAAAATCTAGGAATTACAGTAATTTTATGGGTTTGAAAGAAGATAAATTAATTAACTGCTTAATTTTTTTTTGATGGATGTCCATTTTCAATCTCAATCACTTAGTACTTATTTCTGTCTGATAGCTAAATGGCAGGGGCAGATAATCAGCTATTATGAATGACCACACTACATATCTTCAGCAAGACTGATGTACTGAATTGCACTACTAGTTTTAGAGCCAGTGTATTAGAGCTGTAAACCCCAAATGAAAAATCAGCTCTGGTTGAATTCTGAAAGAAAAAAAAAAGGGCTTTTGTTGTGCATTCATATCTTATAAGGGCTGCCTCCTCACTCAAATTCTAATCCCTGTGGCAGGTTTCTGATAGGTATTTGGGAAGAAGTTGAAGCTTCCGAAGCATTTCAGAAGTGAGGTGCAGGAAAAACAAAATAATAAAGACAAGGCTCACCTGCTTTCATCTCAGATTATTCTCTGAGAAAGTCTCAATGGGCAAGATGGCATGTGTATTATTAGTGGGGATAAATACTATTTTAAGAATGCTTTCAAACCTAAAATAAAGCCACCCTCACTCTAAAAGCTAAAGATGTGCCATTTTGTTTTATTTGTTATATTTGCTACTTTAGTGCAAGTAATGCAAACCTTTCCAGTTTTGAAGTTTTGCACATTGATATAGGTCATAAAGCTAGATTTTGTTTAAAATGCTAAATATTTTTACATGTAGAATGCAATTTAAAAAACCAGTTCAACAATTTAAGAATGCCATTACATATCAACCATTTACATTTCCATTAAATTTAGTTATTCCAAATTGCGGATGAACTTGGTCATTCATAATTTTAAAGTTTCATTAATTCTGCATACTTTGCTATGATTTGGGAAAAGGCTAAAATATAACTAATCATCAGAGAGATGCAAGTTAAAACCATAATGAAATATCATCTCACACCAGTCAGAATGGCCATCATCAATAAATCAACAAACAACAGGTTCTAGCAAGGATGTGGAGAAATGGGAACCTTTGTAGTGTTGGTGGAAATGCAGGTTGGTGCAGCCACTGTGAAAAACAATATGGAGTTACCTCAAAAAATTGAAAATGGAACTGCCTTTGACCCAGTGATCCCACTTCTGGGCATAAATCTGAAGAAACACAAAATGCTGATTGGTAAGAACATAAGCAACCCTATGTTCATTGCATCATTATTTACAATTGCCAAGTTATGGAAGTAGCTCAGGTGTCCATCAGTAGATAAGTGTATAAAAACAACTATGGGATATTTACACAAAGGAATACTACTCAACCATAAAAAAAGAAGAAAATTTTACTCTTTGCAGCAGCATTGATGGACCTGGATAACATTATGCTAAGTGAAATAAGCCAGTCAGAGAAAGACAAATAGCATATGGTTTCACTCATTTGTGGAATCTAATGAACAAACAGAAATAACAAGTAAAATAGAGACAGACTTATAGGTAGAGAGTGGGATGACAGCTATGGAGGAGGGGTGCCATTAGTGGGTGAAGGGATAGAGCAAAAAGAAAAAGGACTCATGGACATGGATAATAGTGCAGTGATTGCACTAGGGAGAGGGTGTGAAGGGAATAAATGATAATAGAAAACATACAATCTAAAATAAAATAAAATAATGTGAAAAATCTCTATACCTATGCATATTATAATAAAATAAAATAGTAGAACTTAAAGGCATCCAGAGGGGGAAAGAGATATTTATACACAGTGGAAAATTACATGCTAATATTTTAATAGTAATAATAAAAGGTGTAAGAAAAGAAATGTGGAAGAAAAAGCTGTATGTCCTTATTCTCAGGACCTTTAGACAACAGATCTCTTCGAAATTCTTAGTCTCTATAATCAGAAGTGCCAATTCCTTATTCTTTTGATAGATGGAGAGATAGAGATAGATAGATAGATAGATAGACAGACAGACTGACTAATAGAGATTTTGGTACTGAGAGTGTTTCTAGAGGAACAGAATACTTAAGGATAAACTTTCTAAGTTGGTTCTGGGGTTTCTAGAACTGGATCTCTAATTTGATTAAAGATGCTAAATAGTCTATTTCTGGCAATGACAACAGCACTGATAGTTCAGGTTGTGATATGGCAGTGGAGATACACTAAATATTTGTACTGTATATTCCTATTCAACCACTTAATAGAAGCAAGGTGCTGAGTGACTGTGTGTATAACACTTCTTAACATTTTTGGAAAACTAACAAATACAATGAGTTGACTGATTGTTCCTAATTTCATTGAACAAAGTTGTGCAAGGAAAGGATAAGCTCAAGAATTCAAATTTTTAGCTGAAAAATGACACAAATGACCTCAGGGAAGAGACTCTTATTTCCTGTAGTCTCAGGACTTATAATTTGAAAATCAAATGCAGAATCTCATTGCATGACTGACTGAATTACAATGCAGGTTGAACTCTAAGCCTCACAGGGTTAAAATGAGGACATCTGTTAAGAAAGAGTGGGACCCCTATAAGTTAGCATGAGGATAAATGGGAAATTCTCATGGTGTTAGGTACCTTGAATCCCTAAATTCTGAAGAGTTAGCTTTGCCACTGGAAGAGGCTTCCCCACTCCAGTTGTCGCATCTTTTACATCCCCATCTAAAGGGAGTAACTCTCATTGCCTAAGAACACTACGATGGCCTCACCAGAGGCAGTTGCGATGTAATACAATGCTTATTCGTTTTAGGACCAACCCTACCACTCCTTTTTGTTTCAGGAGCTATAATTAGCCTCAAGTCACAGCAAGCCCCCAAATACAAGGTTACAAAATGTGGCCCATGAGAAGATGTGTTAAACTCCAGAAGAACTACTTAAATTTTCTAATTTATATAGACAGAAGTCTAGGAAATATGTGTAGAAATATGTGATAAATGCATAAGATAATAGTAGAAGGAACATTAAGTTGGAGTACTTCGAATTTATCGATATGGGCTCACCTAGAAGTGATTCTGCATTTAATGTCACAGCTTGGAGACAGACAGCAATCTAACACTGTTTGTTGGTGGAACTATAAACCAAAAGTGGGCAGCAGTGGGAACTGGAAATACTGGCACTACCTCGGTTTAATATAAGATAAATGGTTCAAAGGTTTAGTAGAAGAGATGTTAGAGTGGATCTGCCATTTTGAGAGGGTCCAGAAGACATAACTCTAACAATTACTGTGAGTGAAACCCCAACATCCTTGAAAGGCTCTGTGAACACTTGTCTGTAGGCTAGACTATACAGTGGGAACTAGTCATTGAATTGGGAAACCTAAGTGCAATGAGAGTAATTAGATCTCAAGTTGACATGGGCCAACTGTCTGCACTCAACTGCCAAAGGCAAAGTTACCATAGAGACATCAGAGTCAAAGAAGCAATTGGCATTGACTGACTCATGCAGACCCATGATTTTGGCTAGTTTGATTCTGGTGTTCCTAGAAATGATAGAGATAAGAATTGCCTTGGTTTGTTTGGGCCACTATAACAGAATACCATAAACTGTGTGACTTAAAAAACAAACATTTATTTCTCATTGTTCTGAAACCTGGGAAATCCAATATCAAGGTGCCCACAGATTCAGTGCCATGAGTCTTCTTCCAGTCAGGTATAAAATGTTGAACATTCTTACAAAAAAAGATAATTTTTAGATAGTAACATAAATTATTTTAGTTATGAAAATTTTGTTGGAAAATTAGGAGAAAATACAAAATATATTTTACAAATAAATGACTGATCTTTAAATTTGCCAACATATATATATATATGTGTGTGTGTGTGTGTGTGTGTGTATGTATATGTATAACAAGTCCTTAAAAGACCTAAATATAAAAGGATTCAAAATTGAAAATGTACAAATACTTTCTTCCATTTTAGAAGAGCTAGGTACTGTAACAGACACTGTGCAATTAATACTTATGAGAAAATTTTTATCAAAGGACTTACAACTCAAAAAGTTGTCATTTTGCAGTCTAAAATAAAAAAAAATTGTGATGGAATTATCTTTTAGACTTTTATTTCTGTTGAAGAATTTCAGCTAGATATGAGAGAAATAGTTTTAACAGATGGTACTCCAGTTATATTAGGTCAAAAATATAAATAATTATGAAATGTTAAGAGACTAATGTTTCTCCTTGCTTTATTTCAGTGTATTATACATATTGAAAATATTTGCACTTGGTTTCTAAAGCGGACTGAAAATTGTCAAGGATACGGTTGTGAAAATTTTTCAGTCTATATGACAGATGCTATGAATCATGAACAGTTTATGGAACTTGTAGAAGAAATAGAAAGACAATAAATGTAATAATCCATGTTCTGGCCAATTTACCCTGGTTCAACATGAGTTTTGTTTTTTTTTTTAACATTTTCTGTACTGTTAATTCCAATTACAGATATTCTTTAAACAAAAGAAAATGGCTACCAAATATTTAGTAATCAAAGACAAAAAGTGACAGTGTGATTTCTGTTTTCTCACAGACATCACAGTGGACATCAATGAGATCAATTCAAAGTTCAAGGAAAGGAAAAAATTATTGAAATAGGCAGATATGAAACGTATGTTCAATTGAAACTTTTTAAAATAAAAAATATAATTTTATGCATTTTTCTATCATGAATCAACAAAGTAGTCAGCTAGAGGCTATTGTAGTTTTGGAGTACACAGTTTATTTCTTTTTTCAAAATTCTTTACCTTGAAAAATACACATACTAAATATGTATATATATATAGTACACATATTATATATATGTATATATATATAATATATATAGTTAGTTTGAAATCTAGTTGCTCTTTAACAATCTGGTAATAAAAGTGTAATTAATGTAGAATTCTTTTAATTCAGTGCATCTAATGTTTAATATTTATAACATGTATTTTAAACATTTGCCAAATCCAATATATCAGATCATACTAGGAAATGCAACCTTAGAGGAAGTAAATAATGTGTGCTAATCATTCTCTTCTGTACTTTTAACAGTGGTGTCATATATGTCAAATTAACCTCATGATTGCGCTTTTATTTTTAACTGTATGCATAAAATATATCTTAGCAAATATAGTTACTTCCTCTTTGTTATTGTTAAGTTATCTTTTCCTTTTTATTTATAATATCTGGAATACATAGAATCAAATATACAATCAACATCAAGCATAAAATCAACAAATATAGCACCAGAAAAGCAAAGGATTTATTAAGTATGTAAGCAATAATATGTAAGCACTACTACATTTTATGTTTCGATGGAAGGATTTTGCATGATGTTTCCCAACACAAAACGATTTGATTAAAAACACAATAAACATAGTTCCTGATCTCTGCATTAAATTTTGTGTTAAGCTTGAACATTCCTTCACAGAAACTATTCTGATGATTCAGAAGGCTGCAGCTATGGGCAACTGGTGACTGGCAGCTTGATCGCAACAATGTGCCTGCTCATGCATCACGACTCCTGCAGTTTTTTGGCGAAACATTAAATCACCCAGGTGACTCAGCCCCCTTACAACCCAGATTTGGCAACCTGCAACTTCTAGCATTTCCCAAAACTAAAATCATCTTTGAAAGGGAAGAGATTTCAGACCATCAGTGAGATTCAGGAAAATATGACAGAGCAGCTGATTGTAATTGGGAAAACTGTGTGAGATTCCAAGGTGCCTAATTTGAAAGGGACTGAGGCATCATTGTCCTATGCAAAAGTTTCTTGTACCAGGAATCTTCTTCAATAGATGTTTCCATTTGTCACTTTATATGGCTGTATACTTTCTGGGCAGAGCTCGTATTCTTCGAAATCAGTTCATATTTTAAATCCCTGATTTCCTTCAAAAGTAAATCAACAATGCTTCCATATTCCTAAATCCAAATGACATGACTCAGGCTGTATTTGAGAGCTAATACTTTTTGAGTCTTCTCTCTCCCATTGAATTTCTCTCCCTAGAATCAAACTTAAGTTCCTTTTTAAAAAAAATATAACATTGATTATGCTATTGCAGTTGTTCCAATTTTCCCCTTTGCTCCCCTCTACCCAGGATCCTCCTACACCCTCAGGCTATTCCCACACCATTGTTCATAGCCATGGGTCACGTGTATATGTTCTTTATGTACTCCATTTCATTACTCTACTTTACATTCCATGGCTATTCTGTTGCTACCTATTTGTACTTCTTAATCCCCTCACCTGTTCACCCATTCCTGCACACACCCCTCCTTTCTGGCAACCGTCAAAATACTCTCCATATCTGTAATTCTGTTTCAGTTCTTCTTGTTTACTTTTTTTTTTATTCAATTGTTGATAGTTATGTATTTTAGGAATTTATATATAGTCATTTTATTGTTCATAGTTTTTATCTTCTTTTTCTTAAATAAGTCCCTTTAACGTTTCAAATAATAATGGTTTGGTGATAATTGACTCCTTCAGTTTTTTTCTTGTCTGGGGATCTCTTATCTGTCCTTCAATTCTCAATGATATCTTTGCTGGGTAGAGCAATCCTTGGCTGTAGGTCCCTGTTTTGTGTGATTTTGAATATTCTTTGCCAATCCTTTCTAGCCTGCAAAGTTTCTTTTGAGAAATCAGTTGATAGTCTTATGAGAACTCCCTGCAGGTAACTAACTGCTTTTCTCTTGATGCTTGTAAGATTCTCCCTTGGTCTTTAATCTTTGGTATTTTACTTATAATGTGTCTTGGAGTGGGCCTTTTTGCATCCAGCTTGTTTGGGACTCTGTGACTTTCATGTGTATTATCTTCACTAAATTAGGAAAGTTTTCTATCATTATTTTTTAAATAGATTTCCCATTTCTTAGTCTTTTTCTTCTCCTTCTGGCTCCCTATGATGCAAATGTTGGAATGGTTAAATTTGGCCCATAGGCTGTACACTACCCTCATTTTTGTCTATTATGTTTTCTTCTTATTGTTCTGATTATTATTTTTTGCTCCCTTAAGTTCCAAATCATGGATTTGATTCTTGATTTCATCCTCTCTACTGTTGTTTTCCTATAAATTGCTCTTTATTTC
>PVJI01001408.1:104049-183344 GCA_004026765.1 Micronycteris hirsuta
TTTTTTTTTTTTTTTTTTTTTTTTTTTTTTTTTTTTTTTTTTTTTTTTTTTTTTTTTTTTTTTTTTTTTTTTTTTTTTTTTTTTTTTTTTTTTTTTTTTTTTTTTTTTTTTTTTTTTTTTTTTTTTTTTTTTTTTTTTTTTTTTTTTTTTTTTTTTTTTTTTTTTTTTTTGCTGTTAAGGTCCTCACTAAGTTCCTTGAGCATCCTTATAACCAATATTTTGAACTCTGCATCTGAAAGATTGCTTATCTCCATTTTGTTTAGTTCTTTTTCTGGAGTTTTGGTCTGTTCTTTCATTTGGGCCATATTTCTTTGTCTTCACATTTTGTCAGCCTCCCTGTGTTTGTTTCTATTTATTAGGTAGAGCTGCTCTGACTCCCTGTCTTGGTAGTGTGGCTTAATTTAGTAGGTGTCGTGTAGGGTTCAGTGTCAAAGCCTCCCTTATTACCCAAGCTGTGTATGTGAGGTGGACCCTTCTTGTAGGCTGAGTTCACCCTCCTCTTCTAGTTGAGGTTTGGTTGCTGTTGACAGGTCAATGAGAGGGATTTACCCAGGCCAGTCAGCTACAAGGATTGACTTTGACCACTTACCACCAATCTCCATCCTTTATGGAGGATCAGCTATGTAGGGGCAGTGTGGTGGTGCTCCTATATCTTCTGTAGCTGTCCAATGGGTGCACAAGCCCTGGGTTTCCTGGGTGATGCCAGACAAGATCAACCTTCACCTATGTTCTGTTTGGGCCTACCTTGCATGACTGAGATGGCTGCTGCTTGTGCTGTGCTTGGAGATTCCCAGGCAAGATGAAGCCAAGTTGTGAATCTTGGCTAGCTGCTGCTACTCCTGGGCCTAGGGCCACGCAGCAAGAGGTACAAGGCCTAGGAGCTTATCTAGGATGGCTATTGCTTGTCTGAGAGGATTTAGGAAGTTTTGAAGTATGAGCTGAGACCAGTGATTCATATGGGAGAGTTACTGTTAACAGATTGGATGGGTCATCAGTTGTGGGGGACAGAATCTCAGGGAATATCTAGGGCTGGGAAAACAGTTAGCCAGGTTATTGGAGTCTCAAATATGCCACTCACGTGAGGGCTCTGTGGCTCTGTGGGTGAAGGTTCAGAAAAGGGACAATGGCCTCTGTTTGCCTTTCTGTCTGGAAGAAAGCTGTCCCCAAGCTCTCACCTTGATGCCAGACACTTATGTTTTGCCTTGTATGCCACTGATGCCTTTCAAGCTGCTACTCCAGTGCTAGAGCTCAGAGGGAGTGAATCTGAGTAAGTCTGTGTATGGGTTCTTTAAGAGGAACTGCTTGAGACTCCAGAAGTTTTTTCTACCTTCTTTTTTTTCTTTTTTAAGATTTTATTTATTTTATTTTTAGAGAGAGGAGAAGGGAGGGAGACAGAGAGGGAGAGAAACAGCAATGTATGGTTGCCTCTCACATGGCCCTCATAGGGGACCCGGCCAGCAACCCAGGCATGTGCCCTGACTGGGAATCGAACTGGGACCATCTGGTTCGCAGCCCGCGCTCAATCCACTGAGCTACACCAGCCAGGGCTAGAAGTTTTTTCTACCTTCTTAATCCCCACTGGTTTTTGCAGCTAGAAGTTATGCGGACTTATCTTCCTGGCACTGGAACCCTGTCTTGGGGATCCTGGCGTGGGACCGAGACTCCTCACTCCTGAGATACCTCTCCCAAATTTTTACTCACCATACATGGATGTGGGACAAGGCCATTCCACTTCTCCACCACTCCTTCCAGTCTAAATAGGTGTGGTTTCTTTAATTCTGTAGTTGTCAGACTTCCATTCAACTTAATTTCTGATGGTTCTGAGTGTGGTTCTTCTATGAAAGGGATCCTCAACCTCCAGATCACAGACCAGTACTAGTCTAGGCCTGTCAGGAACCAGGCCACACAGCAGGAGGTGAGCTTGAATATAATGTGCTTGGATCACCTCAAAACATATCCCCTACCCCTGTCCATGGAAAAATTGTCTTCCATGAAACCAGTCCCTGGTGCCAAAATGTTGGAGACCACTGTGGTATAAGTTTATTGTAATTTTTATGTGGTTGTGCAAGGAGGCAAGATGTGTTTACCTATGCCACCATCTTGACTGGAAGTCACTTAATCTCCTGGTGTTCCTTTCACTGTGAGTCTATTCACCCAAATAATTGTCATGTATTCTCCTCTACATAACAAATAATGATGTTCTTAGGGCTTGATACTCCCTTGGTGATCTCATTCACTCTCATAACTTCAATTACAATTAATGATTCCCTAAACCACATCTTTAACCCAAATCTGCAGCTGCAGCTGCCATTCTGAATGTCACAGAGATTACTTGTCGTGTGTGTTATGTTTTATGAAACATAAAGTTGTAAGAATTTTTTAAATATTTTTATAGTGCTCCTCATGCTTTTGGCGTAATATCTAGTAAACTATTGCCAAATTCAAGACAATGAAAAATACACATATATTTTCTTCTAAATATTTTATAGGGTGAGCTGTCATGTTTAGATCATTGGCTCGTTCTCAGTTAATTTTCATATACAGTTTGAGATGATGATTCACATTTATTTATTTGCATGTTGCATTTGTCCAGGCATTATTTGCAGAAAGTAACATTCTTTCCCCACTGGTACCTATATTAATAAATAGACCATAGATGTATAGTTTATTTCTGGAATCTCAATTATATTCCACTAATCTATATGTTTATCCTTATATCAGTACTGCACAGTTTTGATCATGATAGCTTTGTATTAAGTTTTATAATAGGTAAATAGCAAGATAAGTCATTGAGGTTTTGGTAGGTCTTGCATTAAATCTTTATATCACTGTTGAGTATTGGTATTTTAACAATTTTAAGTCATCAAATCCATGAGCACATGCTGTCTAACTATTTACTTGTGCCTTCTTTAATTTCTTTCTGCAATGTTTTATTGGTTTTCAGGATAAAAGTCCTGCAACTCTGTAGCTAAATTTATTTCTAAGTATTTTATTTTGATGAAATTCTAAATGAAGTTATTTCTTAATTTTCTTTTGAAATTTTAAGATTTTATATTTTTAGAGAATGTTTAGATTTACAGAAAAATTGATGGAAAGAAACAGAGGTTTACTATATAACCCCTGCCTCCACACATGAATAGCCTCCACTATTATGAATGTTTCCCACCAAAGTGGTATTTTTGCTACTATTGATGAATCTACATTGACATATCATTATATCAAAGATCATTATTTACATATGATTCACTCTTGGTGTTGTACATTTTAGGGGTTTGGACAAATGTATAATGATATATACCCATCATTATGGCATCATACAGAATATTTTCACTGCCCTAAAAATCTTATGTGCTTTGCACATTAATCTCTCTCCACCTCCTAGACCCTGGCAGCTGCTAACATTTTCAGTGTCTCAGTAGTTTGCCTTTCCAAACTAAATGGAAGCATGCAGTATGTAGTCTTTCATATTGGTTTCTTACACTTAGTAAGTAGCATGCATGCATGATTACTTCATATCTTTTCATTAGTTGATAGCTCGTTGCCTTTTGCTGCTGATTAATATCCCATTCTCTGGTTGTACCAGTTTACTTATCCATTCACTTACTGGACATCTTGGTTGCTTTCAAGTTTGGCCATTTTGGCTAATGTTTTAATCCATGTGCAGGTTATAATATAGCATAAATTCCAACTCCTTTGGGTAAATATCATGGCATAGGTTTTCTCATCCATATGGCAAGAACATGTTTAGTTTTTTAAGAAACAACAAAACTATCTTAAAAAGCGGCTGTGCTATTTTGCATAACCACCAGCAAAGATGGGAGTTCCTGTGGTTCCACATTCTTGCGAGTAAATGGTGGAATCAGTGAATCGAATTTTAGCCATTCTAATAGATGTACAGCACTATCTCATTATTGTTTTCATTTGTATTTCCATAAGTACATATAATGTAGAAAACATTTTCATTTACTTATTTGTCATCTGTATATCTTGTTAGATGTTTTTTAAGTTTTTTTTTTTTTTTTGCCTCATTATTAATTGGGTTATTTGTTTTCTTCTCTTTGAATTTTAAGTATTATTTCTATATTTTAAGTAACAGTCCATTATCAGATGTGTCTTTTGAAGATATTTTCTCTTGGTCTGTGGTCTGTCTTCTCATTCCCTTGAAATTCTCTTTCACAGAGCAGAAATTTTTAATTTTAAAGAAGTACAGTTTATCAATTATTTTATATGAATTGTTCCTTTGGTGGTGTATCTAAAAAGTCATTGTCATACCCAAAGCCATCTGAGTTTTCTCTTATGTGATCTTGTAGGAGGTTGACAGTTTTGTGTCTTACATTTAGATCTGTGATTTATTCTGTTTATTTTTTGTGAAATGTGTGAAGTCTGTGTCTAGATTTATTTGTTGGAATGGGGCTATTGCTTTTTTTCCAGCACAATTTGTTGAAAACATACTCTTAGTTCCACTGTGTTGCCTTTGCTTCTTTGTCAAAGATCACTATATTTTGGGGGAGGGAATATTTATGGGCTCTCCATTCTATTCCATGGCTCTATTTGCCCATTCTTTAACCAACTCTATGGTGTCTTGGTTGCTGTAATTTTATAGTAAATCGGATTGTTGGGTGGTGTCAGTCCTCCAACTGTTATTTAATATTGTTTTTGGCTATTCTGGGCCTTTTACCTCTCCATATAAACTTCAGAATTGTTTTGTCAATAACTACAAAATAACTTGCAGAAATTTTTATTGAGATTGCATTGAATCTATATATCAAGTTGGGAATAACTGAAATCTTAGTAATACTGTGTCTTTCTATCCATAAACATGGGAAAATCTGTACATTTATTTATTTGATTTTATTCACCAAAGATTTGAGGTTTACCTCCAATTAATCTTATATAGGATTGTTAGATTTTTAACAAAGTATTTTATTTGGGGGAGCAATAGGTCAATATTATTAAGTTTTTAATTTCAATCTCCACTCATTTGTTACTGGGATACAGAAAAAAATATTGTATTTGTACATCAACCTTGTATTCTGCAACCTTGCTATGACTGATTCTTAGATCTAAGATATTTTATTTGTTTCTTTGTTTCCTTTTTATTGATGATGCTAAATTTTTTACATAGACAATCATGCTATCTGAGAACAAACACAGTTTTATTATTTTCCTTCTCAATCTGTATACCTCTTATTTCCTTTTCTTGTCTTATTGTATTTGGAAGAACTGGTGAGAAGGGACATCTTTGTCTTATACCTGAACTTAATTCAAAAGCTTTGATTTTTTCACCATTAAGTATAATATTAGCTGCACATTTTTTGTAGACTTTTAAAAATCAAGTTATGGAAGTTCCCCTCTATTCACAGAGTCTGAAAGTTTTAACAGAAATGGGATATAGATTTTGTCAAATGCTTTTTCTGCACCTATTGATATGGTTGTGTGATTGCTTTTTCCTTTTTAGCCTGTTTATATGATAGATTATATTACATGATTTTCAAATGTTGGACCAGAATTGTATATTGATGTTACTTCCCATTTGGTCATAGTGTATAACTCTTTTTACTAATTGTTGAACTCTATTTGCTAGTATTTTGTTGAAGAATGTTTCATTTATGTTCACAAGAGATACTGGTCTGCAGTTCCATTACCTTGTAATGACTTTGTCTGGTTCTGGTATTAGGGTATTGATAGCTTTATAGAATGAGTTAAGAAAGATTCCCTGTGCTTCTATCCTCAGCAATAGATGATAGAGTATTAGCAAAATTTCTTCCCTGAATGTTTGATAGAATTTACTATTGAACCTATAGGCCTGGTACTTACTGTTTTAGAGGTTTTTAAGTACTGGTTCAATTTCTTTAATTGATTTAATCCTATTTAGATGGTTATTTTCTATGTGGGTTTTAAAAACTGTCTTCTTAGGAATTAGTGCATTTCACCTAGGTAATCAAATTTCTGGGCATAGAATTTTTATAGTGTTATTATCACTCCTTTTCTGTATGTTATGTGTATTACATACTATATTCTTTTATTTTTTACTATTGTTTTATTACAGTTGTCCCAATTTTCCCCCATTGCTCTCCCCTACCCCACTCACACCCTGCTCTCACAGTCGTTCCCACCCTGTTTCCCATGATTGTGGAACCTTTACAATTGTTCTTTACTAGACCCTTCCCTTCATTTCTCCCTTTTCCTCCTAACCTCTCCCCTCTGGTGCTGTCGCTTTGTTCCTTGTTTCCATGCCTCTGGTTCAATTTTGCTCCTGTGTTTTGTTCATTAGGTTCCTGTTACAGGTGAGATCATATGGTAGTTGTCTTTCATTGCCTGGCTTATTTCACTTAGCATTATATTCTCCAGTTCCATCCATGCTGCAGTGAAATGTAGTCATTCCTTCTTTCTTTCTGCTGCTTAGTATTCCATCGTGTAAATGTACCACAGTTTTTTGATCCACTCATTTCCTTATGGACACAGGCTGTTTCCAGCACCCAGCTATTGTAAATAATGCTGCTATGAACATAGGGGTGCATAGGTTTTTTGAATTGGTGTTTCAGGATTTTTAGGGTTTAATCCCAGCAGTGGAATTGCTGAATCGAAAGGCAGTTCCATTTTTAGTTTCTTGAGGAAATTCCATACTGTTTTCCACAGTGGCTGTACCAGTCTGCATTCCTACCAAGAGTGGATTACTGTACCCTTTTTCCTAAATCCTCATAAGCACTTGTTTGTTGATTTGTTAATGATAGCCACTCTGAACACTATGAAGCTGTATCTCATTGTGATTTTAATTTGCATCTATCTGATGGCTAGTGATGTTGAGCATCCTTTCACATACCTATGGGTCCTCTGTATGTTGTCCTTGAGAAGTGTCTGTTCAGTTCCTTTGCCCATTTTTTAATTGGATTTTTTGTCTTCATGGCGGTGAGTCATGTGAGTTCTTTATATATTTTGGAGATCAAACTCTTGTCCTTGGTGTCATTGGCAAATATGTTTTCCCATACAATTTGTCCCCTTTTCATTTTGATAATGTATCTTTCACCATGCAGAAGCTTTTTAATTTGATGTAGTCCCATTTGTTTATTCTTTCCTTTATTTCCCTTGTCCTAGAGGAGATCTGCAAAAATATTGCTGCATGGGATATCTGAAATTTTACGGCCTATATTTTCTGATTTTTATGCTGTTGTGGTTTAGGTTTAAGTCTTTTATCTATTTTGAGTTTATTCTGGTGCATAGTATGTTTGTTGTCTAGTTTCATTTTTTTTTTGCATGTACCAGTCCAGATCCCCCAACTTATTGGGGGATCCCCGACTTATTCACTTATTAGGTTGAGTAGTTTTTTGGTGGAGTCTATAGGGTTTTCTATGAATGCTATCATGCCATTTGCAAACAATTACAGTTTTATTTCCTCTTTTCCAATTTGGAAGCATTTTATTTATTTTCCTTATCTGATCACCGTGGCTAGAATTTCCAATAGTATGTTGAATGAAAGTGGTGAAAGTGGACACACTTGTCTTGCTCCTAACCTTAGGGCAAAAGCTTTTAGTTCTTACCCATTGAGTATTATATTGACTGAAGGTTTCTCGTACATGGCCTTTATTATTTTGAGGTTTTCTCTCTTGATTCACACTTTGCTGAGCATTTTTTTTATCATAAATGGATGCTATACTTTATCAAAACTTTTTCAGAGTCTCTTGATGTTATCATGTGATTTTTGTGTTTCATTTTATGTGGCGTATCACATTTATTGATTTGTGAATACTATACCATCCTTATATCCCTGAGATGAATCTCACTTGATCATGGTGTATGATGTAGTTAATATTGCTGGATCTGGTTTGCCACTATTTTGTTGAGGACTTTAGCATCTATGTTCATCAGTGATATTGGCCTGTGGCTTTGTTTCTTTGCTGTGTCTTTACCAGGTTTTATTAGGAGGATGATACTACTCATAAAAAAAAAATGTTTGGGAGTCTTCCCTCTTCCTGAATTTTATGGAATAGTTAGAGATGGATAGGGGTTAGCTCTTCCCTATATGTTTGGCTAAATTCTTCTGTGAAGCTGTCCAGTCCAGGGCTTTTGTGTGCCAGGAGGTTTTTTATTACTGCTTCAATTTCACTAATAGTTATCAGTCTATACAGGTTTTATGTTGTTCCTTGATTTAGTTCTGGAAGATTACATGTTTCTAGAAATTTGTCAGTTTTACCGAGGTTGTCACATTTCTTGGCGTATAGTTGTTTGTAGTAATTTCTTACAGTCCTTTGTATTTCTGTGGTATTGTTTGTAATCTCTCCTCTTTCATTTCTGATTTTATTTATTTGGATCCTCTCTGTTCTTTTCTTGATGAGTCTGGTTAAAGGCTTGTCAATTTTGTTTATCTTTTCAAAAAACGAGCTACTGGATCTATCAATTCTTTGAATTGTTCTTTTGGTCTCTAGGTCACTTAATTCTTCTCTGATCTTGATTATTTCTATCCTTCTATTCACTCGTGGCTTCATTTGTTGTTGTTCCTCTAGTTCTTGTAGATGTTGGGTTAGGTTGTTTATTTGAGATTTTTCTATCTTTTTTAGGTAGGCTTGCATTGCTATGAAGTTCCCTCTCAAGGCTGCCTTCATTGTGTCCCATAGGTTTTGGACTGTTGAGTGTTCATTTTCATTTGTTTCTAGTAACTTTTTGATTTCTTCCTTGATCTCATTGTTGACCCATTCATTATTCAAAGCATGTTATTCAGTCTCTATGAATCTGAATGTTTTTTAGTTTTTTTCCTGGAGGTTGGTTTCTAGTTTCAAGCCATTGTGATCTGAGAAGATGCTTGATACAATTTCAATTTTCTTAAAATTGTTTTGTGATCTACCACATGGTCTATCTTTGAAAATGCTCTGTGTGCATTTGAAAAGAATGTGTATTATGCTTTTTTTTGGATGAAAGGTTCTTTATATATCAATTAAGTCCATTTGATCTAGAGTGTTGTTTAATGCCACAATATCTTTGTTGATTCTTTGTTTGAAAGATATATCCACTGTTGATAATGGGATGTTAAAATCCCCTACTATGAGTGTGTTCATGTCAATACCTTTCTTAAAGTCTTCCAAGAGTTTCCTTGTATGTTTTGATCCTTCTATGTTGGGTGCATATATGTTTACAATGGTTATAACTTCTAGATGGATTGTTCCTTTAAGTATTATATAGTGTCTTCTTTTGTCTCTTTTCATGTACTTTGTTTTGAAATCTATTTTGTCTGATATAACTATTACTACCTCAGCTTTTTTTTATTTATTTGCTTTTTCCATCTGCTTGCTTGAAGTATTTTTCCCTATCCCTTTACTATCAGTCTGTACTGATCTTTTTTCTGTGGTGGGTCTCTGGGTCATGTTTTCTTATCTTTTCAGCTACACTGTATCTTTTGTGTGGAGCATTTAATCCATTTACATTTAAGTTTATTATTGATCATTCATTACCATTTTCCCCTTAGTACCTGTGTTCCCCTCTCTTTCTTCTTCTTAAAGCCATACTTTTAGCATCACTTGCAAAGGTGGTTTTGTGGTGATGTTTTCTTTTGCCATTTTATTTTGTCTGGGAAATTCCTTATTTCACGTTCCATTTTAAATGAGAGTCTTGCTGTTTAGAATAGTCTTTGTTGCAGGCCTTTGCTTTTCATTACTTGGAATATTTCTTGCCATTCCCTTCTGGCTTGAGGTGTTTCTGTTGAATAATTAGCTGATAGCCTTATCAGGGCTTCCTTGTATGTTACTAGGTGCTTCCTCTTTGCTGCCTTAATATTCTCTTTGTATTTTTTATTTTTATTTTTATATTTATTTTTTCCTTTTTTTATTGCTGTCCAAGTATAGTAGTCTCCATTTTCCCTCCACCACTCCCCACACCACAGCCATCCCCACTGATATAATATTCATTATGTTTTTTCTATTACCATTTAGTCCCCTTAAGGCCCCTCTCCCCATCAATCATCATACTGTTGTCCATGTCCATGAGTCCTTTTTTTTTTTTTTGCTCATTCCCTCTACCGCCTAATCTCCCCCCTCAAATAGCTGCTATCTGTTTTCCACTATGAAATTATCTCTGTTTTGCTTGTTAGTTCAGTTTGTTCATTATGTCACAGATGAGTGAAATCATATGATATTTTGTCTTTCTCTGACTGGCTTGTTTACCTTAGCATAATGTTCTCTATATACATCTACACTGTTGCAAAGGGTGATTTTTTTTTTTTTTCCTTTTTACGGTTGAGTAAAAAAAAAATTCCATTGTGTAAATGCCCAATAGTTGTTTTATGTGCTCATCTATTGATGGACAGTTGGGCTGCTTCCATATCTTGGCTATTGTAAATAATGCAGCAGTGAACATAGGAGTGCTTATGTTCTTTTGAATTAGTGTTTTGGGTTCCTTCAGATATATTCCCAGAAGTGGGAGTGCTGGATTAAAAGGCAGATCCATTTTTAATTTTTTGAGGTATTTCCATGTTTCTTTCCACAGTGTCTGCACCAGTCTGTGTTCCCACCAACAGTGTAAAAGGGTCCTTTTTCTCCACATCCTCGCCAACACTTGTTGATTTATTGATTATAGCCATTCTGACAGGTGTGAGATGATATCTCATTATGGTTTTAATTTGAATTTCTCTGATGATTAGTGATGTTGAGCATCTTTTCATATGTGTATTGGCCACCTGTATGTTCTCTTTGGAGACATCTCTATTCAGGTCCTTTGCCCATTTTTTAATTGGGCTGTTTGTTGTTTTGTTTTGTTTTTTGGTATTGAGTTTTATAAGTACTTTATAAACGTTGGAAATTAACCCTTTATCAGATGTTTTGGCAAATATGTTCTCCCATTCTGAGAGTATTCTTTTTATTTTGTTGATGATTTCCTTTGCTGTACACAAACTTTTTAGTTTGGTGAAGTCCAATTTATTTTTTCTTTTGTTATAACCTAGTAATAAACCTTCATCATTATAGTTAATTAATATTCAACACAGAAGGCAAGCACATACAATGGGCTAAATATAGTTTATTCAATAAATGGTGTTGGAAAAATTGTGCAGATACAATTTTCTTTACAGAAAACTGAACTAAACTGAGAACTGAAACTAAATCATCTTCCTACACCACACACAAACATAAATTCAAAATGTATCAAAGACTTAAATATTGGACTCCAGACCATAAAAATCCTAGAGGAATCATCACAGCAAAATCTCTTTGTCTTTATTTTTTTTTAATACTTTATTTATTTTTAGACAGAAGGAAATGGAGAGAGAAAGAAAGGGAGAGAAACATCAATGTGTGGTTGCCTCTCACATACCTCCCACTGGGGACCTGGCCTGCAACCCAGGCATGTGCCCTGACTGGGAATCGAACCAATGACTCTTAGGTTCACAGCCTGCGCTCAATCCACTGAGCTACACCAGCCAGGGTTGTCTTTAAATTTTGCTATTTTTATTATGATATGTCTTAGAGTGGAACTGTTTGGATTCATCTTGATTGGGATCCTCTGAGCTGCCTGCACTTGCATGACTTTTCCTCTCATCAAGTTAGGGAAGTTTTTTCTCTTTACTTTTTCAAACAGATGTTTTATGTCTTTCTCCTCTTCTTCTGCTATTCCTATGATACGGATATTATTACATTTTATGTTCTTCTATAGCTCCCTTAAACCCTCCCATTCTTTTGAGTCTTATTTCATTATGTTGCTCTGTCTGGGATTTTTTTTTTCTACCTTATTATCCAACTCACTGATTTGATCCTCTGCTTCAGCCAGCCTGCTTTGAATTCCTTCTACAGTGTTCTTCAATTTAGAAATCATGTTCTTCATTTCCTCCTGGCTCTTATTGATATTTTCTGTGTCTTTTTTCATGATGATGTAGTTAGTAGTAAGTTCCTTGTAGCTTCCCTGTAGTTCTTTGTAGTTCTCACTGAGGTCATTGAGCTTCCTTATTTTGAAAATAACTGTTATTTTGAACTCTGTTTCTGATAGTTTACTTGCCTCTATTTCATTTAGCACTCTTTTTGTTGATTCCTCCTAACTTTTCAATTGGAGGTTATTTCTTTGTCTCCTCATGTTAGGTACTCTTCTTTTTTGTTTCTGCATATTAAGTTGATCTGCTTTGACTCCCTGTATTCATGGTTTGAACTTTTATCGTAGGAGACCTGTGGGACTCAGTGATGCAGTCTTCTTGATCTCTGAACTGGATGCCACTGGGATGCCCTTTATGCCATTTATATTGGCTCTCTGGTTGCAATTGGGATTTGATTGTTGTTGGGTCTATTTTTGGTGGGTCCTTCCCCCTTGCTGGCTGACTGAGAGTCATTCTTACCACCATGCCTTGTGTACTGTTTTGCAAGGGCACTGTTTTTTTTTTTTTTTTTTTTTTTGTATCTACCTCTGGTGATATCAGAAGGTATCCCAGTTTGGTCTTAAGCAGCTTATTTGAGACTACCAGGAATCCACAGTCTATGGCAGACTACTTCAGTTGTTATTCTAGTCACTCTGTAATCAGCAGTTGACTCAAGCACCACAGAGTGGGATAGAGTAATTCCTGCAGGTGGGGCTATCGCTTCCCCTCAGACTGATGCCACTTGGAAGGGAGTGGTCTGCCTAAGCAAGATGTTTCCTGTAGTATGGGCAATGACTCAGCATGGGATCCTGGAGGCTTGGTTCCTCAGTTATCTACCCAAAGCCACCATCCTCAGCTTCTTCTCAAACATCACTAGCCCATTCTGCCCCACCTTTGTTGGGACCCAGGGTAAGTGGTTGCAAATGATATTTTATGTGTTGGCCCTTTAAAAGGCTTTCTGTGACTCCAGCCATCTGTCCCTGACAAAGAAAAACTCTGCTGCTTTTCACAACAGGATGTTATCTTGGTTCTTTTTGGGCCGTGGTACTGTAGGCTGAGGATCCCAGCTTGGGGTTTAGACTCCGCACTTCTCTGAGGAACCCCTGGCTACTGTACTATTCCTGCAGCACTTCAGCTGCAGCACATGGGAGCTCAGCCAGCCATCTTATCTCCTCTGTACTCTGTACCAGTCCCATTACAGTGAAACTCATTCTTTCTATTTCCATTGAATTTATAGTGATGTCCGTCATTCTTGATATTAGTTATTTGTGTTCTCTCTCTCTCTCTTTTTTTTCTTGCTAGCGGTTTTTTAATTTATCTTTTCAAATAACCAGTATTTGGTTTTATTTATTTTTCCCTGTCTATATGGTTTCAGTTGCATTGACTTTTGCTCTAATTTTTATTTTTTCTCTTTTCTTCGGCATATTTTGAGTTTAGTTTGCTCTTCTTTTTCCAGTTTTCTAAGATGGAAACTGACATTATTGACTTAGTCTTTTATTTCCAATAGATGCATTCAATAGCTATATACTATCTTTTATAGATTTCTGCATTGCACAAATTTTTATATTTGTTTTAGTTTTTGTTTAGTTCAAACTATTTTTTAGTTTGTCATGAAATGTTTTCTTTGACACATATGTTATTTAAGAGTGTGTTTTTTAATTTTTGCATACTTAGGTATTTTCCTGTTATCTTTCTGTTAATGATATCTAGTTTAAATCCTTTGTGGTGTGAAAGCAGACATTGTGTCATTTTTATGCTTTTAAATGCATGAAGGTGTTGTTTTCTATGACACAGAATGTGGCCTGTATTGGTAAGTATTCCATGTCTGTTTGAGGAAAATGTATATTTTGTTGTTGTCTTATGAAACAGTCCATAGATATCAATTAAACACAGTGATTGATGGTATGAGTCCTACTAGTTTCTTACTGATTTTTTGCCAGATGAATCTTTTTGCATAATTTCCTTTTCAAATTACTTATTGCTAATGTATAAAAACATAGCTATGTTTATGTTCTTATTATATCCTACAAATTTGAGGAATTTGCTTATTAGCTCTATTATTTTGTGTGTATTTTTATATGTTTATATATAATACTGTGTTATCTTCCATCTATAAATAAACAAAATTTTACTTCTTCCTTTTCAATTTAGATTGACTTTAAAAAAATTATTTTTCAATTACAATTGCATACATTGTATTACTTTCAAGTGTGCAACAGTGAAAAGACACTTATATAACTTATGAATGATCACTATGATAAGTCTAGTAGTACCTATCTGACAATATATGTAGTTATTATAATTTTTTTTACCATATTTCCTGTGCTGTAGTTTCCATCCCTGTGGCTGCTTTTATCATTGGCAATTTTTACTTTTTTAAATTATTCTTGTTCAAGTATAGTCATCTCCATTTTCACCCCACCATGCATCCCTAACCCACCCATCCCTGCTTCCCACCCTTGAACCTACTCTCTTTGGCTTTGTCCATGTGTCCTTTACACATGCTCCTTGATGGCCCTCCCCCTATTATCCCCTGTTATCTCTCCCTGCCCTGCTTACTGTCAGTTTGTTCTTTATTTCAATGTCTCTGGTTGTATTTTGCTTGTGTATTTGTTTTAACATCATCAAAATGCCTATATTACCCAAAGCAATTTATAGATTCAGTGCAATCTCTATTAAAATACCAATGACATATTTCAGAGACATAGAACAAACATTTCAAAAATTTATACAGAGCCATAAATAACCCCAAATAGCCACAGCAATTTTGAGAAAGAAGAACAAAGTAGGAGGGATCACAATACCTGATATAAAACTATATTACAAGGCCACTGTTTGGTACTGGCATAAGAGCAATTTGTATATTTTAATGGCCTTTACCTTTTATATTTATCCCCCCAACCTCCTATTCATCTGGGGACTATCAGTTTTTTCTCTGTATCTATAAGTTTGTTTCTATTTTGTTTGTTCATTTATTTTGTTTTTTAGATCCTACCTATACGTGAAATCATATAATATTTGTCTTTCTATGCTTGATTCATTTCACTTAACATAATGCCCATTAGGTCCATTCATGTTTTCAGAAATGGTAAGATTTTATTCTTTTTTATGGCTGAGTAACATTCCATTGTATATACATACCAAAAATTCTTTATCCTTGTATCTATCAATAAGATTGAGTTAATTCTAATTTTGCCTAATTCTTCTGCCTAAAGCATCCAATAAAATGTTTAATAAAAGTGGCAAAACAAGCATCCATGTCTTTTTACTCACCTTAGGGGAAAGTTTTCAGTCTTTTATCATTGAGAATAATGTTAGCTGTGTGTGTGTGTTTTTTAAAGCCCTTAATCAGATGATATAATTACCTGTTATTTCTAGTTGATTTTTTTAAAATCTGAAAACAGTTTTAAATTCTATCAAATGTTTCTTTACCACTTGAGATAATCATATCAGTTTTTTCTGTCCTTCTATTAATGTGATATATGCTATTTATTTTCATGTGTTCAACTATCCTTGGATCCCTGAATAAATCCCACTTGATTATGGTTTATAAATATTTTAATATACTGCTGGATTTGTTTCAATACTATTTCATTGAGAGTTTTTGTATCTATATTCATAAGATACATGGTTTGTAATTTTTTTCATGATACTATTGTCTGGCTCTAGTATCAAGATAATTCTCTTTTTTTCCCCTGAAACCATTTGTTTTTTAAAAAAATATTTTTTATTGATTATGCTATTATAGTCCCAATTTTTCTCCCTTTGACCCCTCTACTCAGTACCCCAATTCTCTCTGGCTATCCCTGCCCGTTTTCCTGTCCATGGGTCATGCATGTAAGTTCCTTGGCTGCTCCATTTCCTATACTGTTCTTATATCCCCTGCCTGTTCTGTACCTGCCTGTTTGTACTTCTTAATCCGTGCAAATCTTCCCCTGCTCTCCATCTTTTCCCCTCCCAACTGACAACTATCACAATCAGCTCCGTATCTATGATTCTGTTACTGTTCTTCTTGTTTGCTTAGTTTTGTTTTTTTTTTCAGATTCAATTGTTCGTTGTGAATGTATTGCCATTTTAATGTTCATAGTTATGATCTTCTTTTTCTTAAGTAAGTCCCTTTCACATTTCATATAATAGCTTGGTGATGATTAATTACTTTAGCTTTACCTTGTCTAAGAAGCACTTTCTCTGATCTTCAATTTTAAAAGATAGCTTTGCCTTGATAGCAAGAGAGGTTGTAGGTTTCTGCATTTCATCACTTTGGATACTGTTGCCAGTCTCTTCTGGCCTGCAAACTTTGTTTTGAGGAATCAGCTGACAGTCTTATGATAACTCCTTTGTAGGTAACTCCCTCCTTTTCTCTTGCTGATTTTAAGATTCTCTCTTATCTTTAACCTTTGGCATTTTAAGTATAATGTGTATCATTGTGGTTCTCTTTGTGACCATCTTATTTGGGATTTTCTGTGCTTGTATATCTATTTCCTTCACCAAAGTAAGCAAGCTATTTTTTTTTATTATTTTTTTCAAATAAATTTGCAATTTCTTTCTTTTTTTCTCTTCTCCTTCCAGCACATTTATAAATTGAATGTTGGTACATTTAAAGTTAGCCTAGAGCCTCCGTGCCTGATCCTCATTTATTTTGGATTCTTTTTTCTTATTGCTGTTCTGACTGAATTTTTTCTTCTCCCTTGTGTTCCCAGTCATTGATTTGATTCTCAGCTTCATCCACTCCACTGTTGATTCCTTGTAATTTTTTTTTTAATTTTACTTAGTGTAACCTTCATTTCTTCCTTGGTATTTTTATGCTGTTGAAGTACCCATTGAGTTCCTTGAGCATTCTAATAACCAGTGTTTTGAACTCTGCATCTGATAGATTATCTCCATTTTGTTTAGTTATTTTTCTGGAACTTTGTTCTTTTCTTTCATTTGGGCCTTATTTCTTTGCCTCCTCATTTTGGTAGTCTCCCTGTGTTTGTTGCTATGTATTAGGTAGAACTGCTATGACTCCCTATCTTAGTAGTGTGGCCTAATGTAGAAAAGTGTACCTAGAAGTTGGATGGGGCAGAACCTTAGGTAATAGCTAGAGTGGGGCAACCCCTGTGAACTGAGTTGATGGAATTTCAGATATGGCATGGCTACTCTGTGGCTCAGTGTGTGGGAGGGCTCAGAAAAGAGACAATGTCTACTGCCTGGTCTCCGGAGTTTGTCCAGGAAGAAACTACCCACCAGTACCCTGATGCCTGACCCTTCAATTTCTCTTTACATGCCCTGGTGCTCTTCATGCTGCTGCCCCAGTGCTGGAGTACAGAGGAGTGAGTCTAAGTCCTAAGTCTGTTGAGGGCCCTTTAAGAGGAGACACCTGAGCCCTGGCTGGTGTAGCTCAGTGGATTGAGCGCGGGCTGGGAACTAGGGGGTCCCAGTTCGATTCCCAGTCAGGGCACATGCCTGGGTTGCGAGCCAGGTCCCCATGAGGGCCATGTGAGAGGCAACCGTACATTTCTGTTTCTCTCCCTCTCTTTCCCCCTCCCTTCCCCTCTCTCTAAAAATAAATAAAAATAAAATCTTAAAAAAAAAAAAAAAAAGAGGAGACACCTGAGAATCCCACAGTTTCTTCCACTTCTCCTACCCCCCACTGGTTTTTATAGCCAGAAGAAACAGGGGCTTCTCTTCCTAGCACCAGAACCTTAAACTGGGTGGTCTGCTATGGAGCTGGGATACCCCTCCCGAGTTCTATCTACCACACATGGGTATAGGACCATCTATGCCACGTCTCCATGTCTCTAACCCTCCTACCCGTCTGAATGAATGTGACTCCTGTAATTTGTTGGTTGTCTAACTTCTAAACAGCTCCATATTCTGGCAATTCTGGGCGATAGTTATTTTGTAGTTTAGTTGTAATTCTTGCTGGTTGTGCAAGTAGGCTAGTCATGTGAAAGAACGTGAAGGGATTAACAAAAGACCTATATACATAACCCATAGACACAGACAGACTGCAGTATGGTGAAAGCCAGGGCTGGGGGTGCTAGAGTGTGTGGAGGTGGGCCAAGGGGGGAAGTGGAGGACCTCTGCAATAGTGTCAACAATAAAAAAAAAGAATTAAATAATTAATAAATAATAGTACGGGGGAAAGTACATCTCTCCATGACATATTCACTAACTATATTATATGGGTCAGGGATCTTTGGTTTACTGTGGGTGAAAAATAGCAAATATCCTGATTTCCTAATAGCTTCCTAATAGCCTCACATGCATTGAATTATCCCCCTCTGCCCTGTTTTAGTGCAGTATAAAATCATTGATTGAAACAAACTGTTGGCCTTATACAACAGTTTAAGTATGGACTTGTCGAAAATGGTACTTACAAAGTAGCAGTTGATGCTCATCAATTAAAACACTAAACTAAAATGTCTTGAGAAAGAATCTGAATTCACCTTAATGAACTGGTTCCTAAAAGGGAAGTTCATTTTAAGAAGAATTTAAGTAATCTATTGAGGAGAACTTTAAATCAGAATTGGCAGGGATAGGACAGCAAAGCCCAATGGTAAAGCTTCTACAAACTTCTATTAAAATGCACATTTAAATAATTAAAAAATACAGACATCATTTTAGCAAAGCATTAATTAAAGAAAAGGCAAAGAAGTGGGCCTAGAAGGCCTTGCTTTTAAAGTATTTGTTATCTGTGTGTCAGTGGGTACATTTCTTAATTACTCTAGTCCTTGTCATTCAAATGGAATTGATAATTCTTACTCTTTACACGTGATTGTTCTGTGAATAAGATCATGTAATATATGATAAAATACTTTGTAATACTCCATGAAATTGTAAATTATTATTATTCATTCATATACCAGTTCTTAAATATTAAACTCTTAATATGTACCAGGTGCAGCACCATTATTATCATCATCACCATCATATGGGATTCTTGCCAATCAACATACCAAAATAATATTTTTGGAAAATAAATATTTCATTATCTACGACTAATGAACCTGTACTAACACTGGTATAACCTCAGAGAAGGACTAAAAAAAAAAAACAGTTCAAAAATTGTGTAAATTAGGAGATGTGAACCAAAAAAGTTTTTGTAATATCTGCTGGAATAATTTAATCACTTGTCTCTGGAATTTATATACAATTCTGAAGATCCTGTAAAAATTAATAAATGTTGAATGCATGCATGAAGGAGTGGATGGATGAATAGATACATAAATCGATGAATAGATGTGTATATGAATCAGTGAGTTAGATTAATGAAACTAATCAAAACATAGTTTTTACATTAAATAATCTATTGCTTTTTAGCATAAACAGCACTAGATAGATATACATTTGGTTCTGTATATTTTGTCATATTCCTTTTTAAAAATTTTCTAAGATGTTTTAAAAAGGGATCTCTCTGTTCTAACATAAAGGCCCTTGGGGAACCTTTAAAATTTAGATAGAAAGAAGCAGTTACCTACAAAAAAGTATCTATGTCTCTTCACTAAGCAAATGCAGTTGAATTCTCTTCAGAGAAATAAGCGAGTTATTCAGATCCTTCAAATAGATTTGTACCTTTATAAGCGTTATACTGTTGCCATCCCTTTTCTCAGGAACCACAGAATATCAGAAACTCTCTAAAGCCAGTTGTACCTAAAAGAGTTAAACTAGGAATATATTAATACTCCTCCTTCTTTCCCTTAGAGACAATGTGCTTTCATCAGTCTGACTTTTGGTTTAGTATTTGTGAAAATTAAGAAGATGATGCATTTTAAATAGACGGCTTTGGTTTGCATAAAATATATTTGCCCAAGCTCTTAAAAGCACTTCAGAGAGTACTTTAAGGCTGATTATCTTTCCCTGCTCATTATACATGCAATGCTAACCTTCATCTGCTGATATATATTTTATTAACAGTGTTTCCCCACCCCATTTCCCAAATCTGCTGATTTACTGATGGCTTCCTTTTACCTCTTCTATGGACGGCTCCACTGCTTCTACACTTATCTTTTTTCTCCCCGGTCCTGTTTGGATGAAACGCCATTGTGTGTGGTGGTGGGGGAGGGGCAGAAAAAGAAAAGGGGTTCTGAGTCAGTATTCAGCACCTCCTCCAAGATGAGGAGGATGAGAATCTGTGGAAAGAGAGAGTGTGTGTGTGTGTGTGTGTGTGAGAAAGAGAGAGAGAAGGGAAAGAGAGAGAGAGAGAGAATGAAAATAAACATATAAATAACATTTATCACTTGTCAAAAGTTTTTTTTTTAATTTTAATTTTATTTTTCAGTAGTAGTCGACTTTTAATATTATTTTGTATTGGTTTCAGGTGTTCAGCATAGTCATTAGACAATCATATACTTTGCATAGTAATCACCTGATATATCCAGTACCCAGCTGGCACCATACATACTCATTACATTATTATTGACTATATTCACTATGTTGTACTTTACATCCCTGTGACTATTTTATAACTACCAACTTTTATGTCTTAACCCCTTCACCTCTTTCTCTCAGCCCCCCAAACCTCCTCCCATTTGGCAACCAGCAGTCTGATCTCTGTGTCTATGAATCTGTTTCAATTTTGTTTGTTTATTTTGATTTTTAGATTACTCATATAAATGAATCAAATGGTTTTTGTCTTTCTCTGACTTATTTCACTTAACATAATACTCTCTAGGTTCATCCATGCTGTAGCAAATGGTAAGATGTCATTTTAATGGCCAAGTAATATTCCATTATATATGTACATATATGCACTGCAGCTCTTTAATCCACTCTTCCATCTTAATTGGTCTTGACATTTAGACAATGCTTTCATATGCCAGCACCAACCCTACCCTTACTTTCTATAATTACATACATCTTAACACAACCTATTTTCTTCTCTACCATGTTACTTTTAATCAATTTACCCCTTCCTTCCTTCCTCTCTTCCTTCCTTCCATTTCTTTCTTTTCCTCTTGCCTTTCCTTACTCTCCTCTCCTTCCTCTCTCTTTTGCTACCTCATACCTTTACTTCTTTATTTTTAACTCACTTTTTTGCTGTCCATAGTATAGGCCGTATGTTCTTAATTTTACATTAGAGACAACAATAAAGAAATAGAGCAAGATTTCCTTACACATTATATTTTATTGTAATCAATAAACTTTTATTGTATTTTATAATACTGAAATGTTATATTATCAAAACATAGTTCAGGATAGCTCTCAGAATTGTGATGTGGTGAGTATATCTCCTAATCCAATAGATATTCTCATTATTGCTACCTGGACTATTTTGAAAATACTTAATTGTCTTCTAACTTCCAGTCTTTCCTGTATCATATTGTTTTTTGATTCACCTGGCACATTAAAAAAAATATATATGCACACACATATAGTTAAAAGAAGCACACTGGAATTTTGAACGATTTTAGGAGTGCTCCATCAACAGGAACTACAGGGGAGGTTTCTATAGAGAAGCAGGGAAGTGTAGTGAGACAATTATTTGGTGGGCTATGGCTTAAGCACTTGCCTTATTTGGGAAACCAGCTGGCTGCTCGTGTTGGTTGTTTTTAAGTTTCACTTTCTTGGATTCTAGTTTGTTGACTCTGGCTCAGGTATTGGTTTGCTTTTGAGATATTGAGTGGATACAGTTTTTACCTCATGGGGACAAAGAACAGTGGATCCTCAGTTCTTGAACTTAATTTGTTCTGGAAAACTCTTTGAGAAGCAATTTGTTCAAAAACCAAATCTCCTCCATCGCCTGAGAGACATGTGACTGATCATACAGCTATCAGCATGAAAAAGTTGTCGGGTAGAGAATCAAGGCTTGAAGTTTTGTGAGACAGCTGAGACCTTCCTTTTTTGAATAACTTGGTCAAGCACCGAGTTTTCTGAGAATCAAGATGGTTGAGAACCAAGGTGTGACTATATTTAGGAATGTGACTGCTGGATTAAGTGGTAAGACTATGTTCACTTGTGGAAAAAACTTCACCAGTAATTTCCAAAGTGGCTGTACCATTTTGTATTCACATCAACATGAATGAGTTATTATTCCTGCTCCACATCCCACCTATATTTGATGTTGTATTTTGAATTTTAGCTATTCTAAAAGATGTGTAGTGGTATCTCATTGTTGTTTTAATTTGCAATTCCTCAAGGAAATATGTTAAACAAAAATTTTCACAGCCAAAGCTTTTCTCAAAGAAAGAGTTAATTGAGGTATGTGTTATTCAGTAAAGGACCATGTCCTGGAACACACAGTATAAACCACCAGCAGCAGGCTTGAAGGAGAAGACAACCTGTCAGCATCCTGGAGTTGATGGGCTTTTATACATAAAGTATCAAGAAGGAAGATATGAGTTGCTTTGAGAGACTTTACATTGGATATAGATAATGAGGGGTGGGAGAAGGTGAGGTGAAGCTGATTCTGGGTTAGGTGTACAGTCTGTAAGGAAGAAGTGTTTGATCTTGTGAACTAACTGTGGACAACAGTCTGGAAAGATCATGCATGGCACCCAGGTGGGCTATTAGGTGAATCTATCTAGACAATCATGAAAATAGTCACAAGGAAGTTAATTCAAAGTTTCAACATACATTCAGAAATGAAAACAGTCTTTTATTGTTTTTTTCCCTGCAGTTGTTAATCTCTTTGGTCTCTTCCTTCCACTCTATGGCCTGCTGTAATTTAATTTAGGATGTCCCAGAATTTTTTTTGTTCCATGCAACTTTTTGTTTATGCTTATTTTTCATGTATAGGTCTGCTTTGGTGAGATGTCACTTTAGATCTTTCCATTTACTTAGAAATTCCAAAATCAATGTGTTTTTCATCACTACATAGTATTAATGTGAATTTTTTAATAATATGTATTTTTGACTAAATATACAAAATACTGTAAGTTGGGATGTTTCTTCATTGATGTGGTCCATCTTTTCCCAAATAATTTTTATTAATATTTTATATTTAAGTTAATGTAATCCTATAAGTTAGGCAAAATGTTATTCTAAATTTGGAATAAGTAACAAAAATGAATAAGTCTCATTCAGTAGAAAACATAGACAGGCATTCACTGAACTTATCTTCTAATGTAAAGCTGTAGAGAATCCCTTCAAGCAGGTTCCTGTGCTGTGAGCTGTATGAAGGGAGCTATTTAATAGAAAGGCCTAAGCATAAAACTCCGATAGTCTCCCTTTGAGATATGTAACCTGCCCGCAACAACAGATATACCGTTATCTGATAGCAACATAATAGGTCATTTGATTTTAAAACTTCATTATTAAGAGAAAATTGCTTTCTTTCTGATTTTTGACAAAATAATATTTTTTGTAAATGCATGGATCAAATGTATTTTCAAAAAAAGTGTTGTCATTTTTGTCTCAGGACATTTTTTTCTCAGTTTACTTTTAATGTTATTTTGTATTGGTTTCAGATGTACAGCACAGTAGTTAGACAATCATATGCTTTATAAAGTGTTCCCCCTGATATTTCCAGTACCCACCTGGAACCACACACAGTTATTGCAATATTATTAACTATACTCCCTATGCTACACTGTACATCCCATGACTATTTTGTAACTATCAATTTACACTTCTTAAGCCCTTCACCTCTTTCACCCAGTCCCCAGTGCTCCTCCCTTCTGGCAACCACCAGTCCAATTTCTGTGCCTGTGAATCTATTTCAATTTTATTTGTTTATTTTGTTGTTTAGATTCTGCTTATAAGTGAAATCATATCGTATTTGTCTCTCTGCATTTTTCACTGAGCTTAATACCCTCTAGGTCCATCCATGCTGTCACAATGGTAAGATTCTATTTTTTTTTTTTTTTTTGGCTGAGTATATATATACCACACCTTCTTTATCCACTTGTCTATTGATGGGCACTTCAGTTGCCCGTGTAGCTTGGATTTTATACTAAGTAATACTATAATAAATAGAGGAGTACATGTAATATTTTCAGATTAGTGTTTTGGGTTTTTTCATATAAATACCCAGAAGTAGAGTCACTGAGTCATAAGGCAGATCTTTTTCCCGTGGGGGTGGCACCTTCATATTGTTTTCTATAGTGACTGCACCAATCTGCATTTCTACTGCGTTGCTTGAGGAATCCCTTTTCTCTATATTCTCGCCAACACCTGCCATTCATGGATTTATTGACGATGGCATTGTGACAGGTATGAGGTGAGAACACTTTAAATTTCATGCCAGGTGACAGTGTATTATTAGAAGAACATATATAATACATCTTATAGTAGAATTTCTATGTTAATAATAAAAAATCCTAGGGAAGATTTTGATATATATGTAAAGACTCATATTTTCAAAGGTTAATTATTTATTCCACACTACAATCCTAACTGATTAACTGTTTGTAAATGGCATAAATGCTTCATTTCCATCAAGACTGCAATGTCCTCACCTTGAGACATGAAGAGAAACAGAAGTACTAAAGTGTTGTAAATAGAATTAAGCTTTATCTGCTTCCTTAGCCTTCAATATAATGAGGAATGTACTTCATCATTATATAATAAGAAATACTCATCAGTGAATACTTCATCATCAATAATAATGAATGTACTTCAATAATACATTTATTGTAGATTTCTGAAAAAATTCAAGAGAAAAAACTCTATGGCATGGTTACAGAGTTATATTTAAACCTACAAAGGATGGAGAAGAAACTTTACAAAGCAGAAACCTTCAAAAGATGTGTGTTTTAGTATTACTCTACAGATTTTCCCTAACTTAGTAAAACAAGGCCGTATAGCTAAGAAAACCATGTTTGCTTATAGCCATACCCTGTTGTGTATTTTTTGTGCATTTTGTGCTTTAAGATAATTTTGTTTCTATTTTTCAACACTATATTGTATAGTCACTTTTTTTTTAAGATTTTATTTATTTATTTTAGAGAGAGGGGAAGGGAGACAGACAGAGAGGGAGAGAAACAGCAATGTATGGTTGCCTCTCACATGGCCCTCACTGGGGACCCAGCCCACAACCCAGGCATGTGCCCTGACTGGGAATCGAACCGGGACCCTCTGGTTCCCAGCCTGCGCTCAATCCACTGAGCTACACCAGCCAGGGCTGTATAGTCACTTTTTGAAAATCCCCATTTAAACCGATGTTTGCTAGAATATTCTGGAAGTACATTGAGTAATTAGGGTGAGAGGTACTGGATATGGTAGTATATTCTGCTCTGTACTGGGTGTCATGGAAAATTAAAAATAGACATGTCCATGGTGCTATCCATAAGCACCATGTAATCTAGTGGTTAAGTGTTTCAATAGATAATCAGTCAGTGTTATGAATTGTCATAAATTAAAATACTCATTTAAAATTCTAGTAGTCATCTCAAAATAAACATATCCAAATCTGAACTACTAGTTTCATTGCCCTCTCAAACTGGACATGCTCTATCACAGCCTCTTCCATAGCAGCAAAGATTATCCCATTCTTCTAGTTGTCAGGTTAAATACATGGACATCTTTGATTCTTCTTCTATCCTTTTTTAAACAATTTTACATATTTATTTTTAGAGAGAGAGGAAAGGAGGGAGAAAAAGAGGGAGAGAAACATTGATCTGCAAGTTGCTTCTCACATGCCCCCAAATGGGGACCTGGCCTGCAACCCAGGCATGTGCCCTTACTGAGAATCGAACCGGCAACGCTTTGGTTTGCAAGCCGGAGCTCACTCCACTGAGCCACACCAGCCAGGTCTTGGTTCTTCTTTTTCTCTCACATTCCTCATTGATGCCTTCAAAAAAGTATGGTTACTTTACCTTTAAAATCTATTTATAATATGAATTTTCACTACTTGTACTGCTACCAAAAGTTTGGAGCTACCATCAACTTTCTTCTAAATTCTTATAATAGCTTCCTAGATGATTTTCTTGTTTATAACCTAGGCCCCTTATTTACTTTGAAATTCTATTGTCTCTTTTCCATACATACAGAAGCCAGAATAAATATTTTAAGACCTAACAAATCATGCTGTTCACATCTGATTAAAACACTGCATCGAATGGCTCTCCATTTTATTCACAGTCAAACCAGAACCCTTATACAGTCTAGAAGGAACTACAGGACCTGTTCTCATTACCACTAGATATTCTCTTCTACTGTACAATGTGTTCACTTAGCTCCTGGTGTTCTTCTAACACTCCAACCACACTCTTGCCCTAGTGACATTGCTCTGTTTCTGCCTACAGCTACTCTCTGCCAGATTTGTGCTTGACTAAATCTCTATCTTTAAGCTTTGCTCAATTCTCATCTCCTCAAGTAGGTTTTCTTTCACTACTTTAATTAATATTGCAATCTTCCCCTTTATCCCTATTTTACCTCATCTTGTCATTCCTAGTCTCTTTTAACTATGCTCTTTTTCTTTGTATTTTTCTAGTCTTCTTGAAGATTTATCGATTTCTTCTTTAATTCATTCACTTCTCTCATACCCCATCATAGGCAGCTAAAAGCAGCTGGAAATCTCTGGAATTTCACTAGCCAAAGAAACAACATTCATTGATGACCATCTTTACCTGTGAAATAACTGTAGGTTACAATTGGAGTGAGCCCTGCGATCATTCACCTTTCTTCCTGGTTAAGGGAATAGCAAATCAAGCAAAGCCTGGTGGTCTCACTGAAGTGACAAGATAGGGAGTGGCAAAGATGGCTGGAATTTATGGAGATTAGTACCAAAGGGAGTGCTACAGAGAAAAAAAATCCAAAATCTACTAAAAATACTTACAAAGGAGATGTAGCCAAAAATTCAATAGCCTTTGCTTTTCCCTAACCAACAAAATTCCCGCCTTCTTCTAACTCTCATATAGAGCATTGTCTCCCTTCTAAATCAGAACTATTACTTTGTATTGTGGTTACCTCTCTGTGTTTTGCTTTTACCTTCTTTGTATTCTATAAACTTTTTGAAAGCAAGTGGTCATGCACAGTATTGTATCCTATGAACAACCAATAAATACTAGTTGAATAAGAAAAGTTGCTAAAAGAAAATACCTAGGTGTTGGATATAGAAGCTACTCATCTTCTTTTTATCTTTAAAAGTAAGTGGGGCCACATAAACTTTGAAAATATGAATACATATTCATTTTTAAGTAAACTATGCTAATAATTTTAGTAATACAGTTGTTATATTTTCTTTAAAAATTTTTAACATATCATAATATATATTTAAAATCTAATTAATTGCCATTAAGTGAATTCTTCAATAGTGAAAAGCTAGCACTAGACAGACTATTTACACCTTATTTTAAAAATAAAACTGAGCCCCGGATGGTGTAGCTCAGTGGATTAAGTGCTGGCCTGTGAACCAAAGGGTCACTGGTTCAATTTCCAGTCAGGTCATAAGTCTGGGTTGTGGGCCAGGTCCCCAGTGAGGAGCACAGAAAAGGTAACCATATATTGATGTTTCTCTCCTTCTCTTTCTCCCTGCATTTCCCTCTGTCTAAAAATAAATAAAAAAAAAATTTAAATAAAAATGATTAGGAGATATAATATATGATTTTTAAAGGAAAAAAAAGAAAAAAAAGACTACTTTCTAGATCTAAGCCTCATAGGTCTAAGCTTATGGATTTTACCCAACTCTATATGCATGATATAGAAAAAAAGTTTTGCAAACAAATTGAGTTTTTAATTTTAACCAAGAGCTAATCAAATTAGCTAATAGGTAGCAGCATTTCCTTTACCATGTGACTACAAAGTATGGTGATTACATAGGCAGACTATAACCTTCATCCATTATGTTCCTTCAGTAGTCACTAAAAATGGAAAATGATGATTTTAACAAGCCTATACAATATGATAAATCTTGAACCTCACTAAAGTTTCTTCATAAAAACCCATATTATATTCTATAACTTTATAATATTTCTGATTATTTTACTTTATAGAGATCTAAGATTAAGAAATGGGGAGAAAGTATTTTTCCTGAAGTAAAAATTATAGCTACCAGTTACTTTAAAATATTTTTTCAAATGGATTGGGCACAATGACAGTATTTTGTTATGATGTTCCATTTCAAATTCAGCTTCATTATCTTTTCAGTCTAATTCACGTTTAAACATTTTTATATCAGAGTCTTCAGTTGAAAATGTGGTGCTATATCTTTAGGTAAAGACTGGATTGATGGAATGTTATCTAATTATTTAAAAATTGTTTGGTTGAATTGTTAAAGTTATATTTAACACATTTTACTTGGTACATTTATAATTGTAAATTTGAATTTAAAAAACGCTTATTTTTAGATTTAAGCTTTTATATGTAATGCTATTAACAAAATCCTACATTTATCTTGAACAAAGGGGGGATCACTTTTATTCCTTATAATAATTTATTACCAATTCATTAATATAATCATATATTAAAGTATAAATGAAATATACTACTTTTAAAAATATTTGATGAGTTGAATTTAATCATGTTGTCTAAAAATATTATTCGTTATACTTGAATCTATTTGTCTCCATTGCTACTAGTTGTAGTTTTTTTAAAATCATGTTAACTTTCAACAATATGGTTGAGGTAAACTGAATAATGGCTCCCCAATGATATGTATGTTCTAATCCCTGCATCCTGTCAATATTACTGTATATGGTTAAAGATGGAATTAAATTAAGGATTATAAAATGGGGAGATTATCTCATTTTGTCTTGGTGGACCCTAATTGGAATCACAAATATCTTTATTAGAGGGAGGCAGAGGGAGATTTGAATGAGACAGAAGTCAGTGTGTCCAGTGAAGTTGATTATAGCAATGCAGCCACAAGCCAAGTAATGCTGGAGGATGCAAGGAACAGATTCTCTCTTAGAGCTTGCAGAATGAGTATAACTTGGCCAATGGCTGGACTCTGGCCCAGTGAAACTGATTTTAGACTTCTGGACTCCATAACTCTGAGAGAATAAATTTATGTGGTAATGTGTTACAATAGGCACAGGAAGCTAATATAAATAGTATCATTCATAACTACTCGGTCTTCAACAGGAAAAGAAAATAGAAGAGTTGTTTAGAATAAGATGGTGAATAATATGTAATTTTTTTGTTTTAGGAAAATAAAAAATACATACTTATTTGAGGTAATTTTTTATATATTTTTTTCTATTCTAGGATCTCTTATTCTGCAGTTCTTAGAAAAAGTATAGTAATCAGCATTTATTACATTTAGAATTCCCAGGGTCTTCATTTCTCCTTCATTTAAAGTTCAGTTGCTTTATTTCTTTTGAAGAGAAGAGTGAATCTGTGTTAGCCTGCATTTCCCTTCCTTTTCTTTTCCCACAATCTTTAATGTTTTTTTTTTTTTTTTTTTTTTTTTTTTTTCAGATGGGATACAAAGTTTGAGGTAAGGATTAGCAAAAGGGAACAAAAATTGATCCCATTCCAAACAAACAACTTTTGTTCTGGTCAAAAAATCATCAGGGGCAAGAGTAGCTGCCAGGAAAAGACAGTCACCGAAAAAAGGAAAATTTTCTGAGCTGATGTGTGTTTTCTCAGAATTGGGCAAATGGGATGTAAACCAGGGACAAAAGGAAAAGGATATTTGTGAACTTTCTTCTGTTCTCCTTCCCTCCTATGTCAATTCCTACCATCCAAAATCTAGTAATTGGGCTTTTCTTAGGCCTTTTACATTTACAAGGAAAAGAGAACACAGTCAGAAAACCAAGGATGAAAGGAGCTTGTTAAGTACATATGAGAAGAAAACAAAATCTAGAAAGCTCTTTAAATAGCTGAACCAGGTTTGTACTTCAATCAATGCTATTTCCTTCTCCACTTAAAGCAGCCGAAAGTTAAGACCAGTAGTCAGAGCTATAATTAATGGTGACATGCCTTTAATTGGGAGAAAATGTCAACAAATTCTATGGATTTTGAAACAGGATTTGTTATAAAGGAAACTTTCTTAGAAGTGTTTGATTATCACATCATGGAATATATCTGGCATTTACAGTTGTTGAAGTTCCAAACATTTCTATCTTTTTGTTTATTGATTAACCACTTCAGGTTGGCTGTGATTCTGCCATGCCAATGGAGATAAAACTCCATAGACTTTCTCAATGAACATCAGTTTGGGTTTTATAGACTCTATTATTATTTTTGGAATATTTCTACTGGTTTTTCTACTCTTTTATGTATTCAATCAGTTTCTGTTCTTTCTCCTCCTGTTATTATTTTTCTCCTGTATTCTTCAGGCTCTCTAAATTTTTTTTTGAAAAAGTTGTAGAACAATTTCCATTCAAGCTTGGGCAAGTTCCAGTCTGTATTGTGTTTTAACTCAGGTGCCGGGGACAAGAGAATATCTTGTCTGTGTAGATACAACAACAATAATAGAACAAACTATGGTCAATTTGCCTCATTATTGTAATCACCATATACTGATAATTTTAAAAAGTATTATTTATAGAACATTCCCCATTGGTGGATCGTGTGTCTCTCAATGCTTCCTTTCCCTTGGCATGCCATTTACAGGTAGTTATTTTTTTAAACATTTTTGTGAAAATCTTCTGAGAATATTTTTATATATCAACCTTTAAGTTTTTACTGAAAAATAATTATAATAAAATGTTCAAGCCTTAAGTATTTAGTCTGACGTTGTCTGAGAATAGAACCCTTGTAGGCTCTATCCCATTCCAAAGATAAAGCATATCCATTATCTAGAAATATCCCTCTAGCTCACTTATGATCAATTCAAATCCAGCCCCAGCCCCACCAAGAAGCAACCACAGTCTGATTGTATCATGTTGTATAACTTTTACCTATTTTTGATACCATTTAAATGGAATAGACTTGGAAACTTTTGCTTATCATGTTTTTAAAATTCAATTTATTTTTTTCTTTTCATAGTTTTCAGTGATGTTATACTTTTTTTTCAGGTAACTCCAGCATATTCACTGATATTTCAGTTAATGTTTGGATTTAGGAGCTGTGGTAAATGTAATTTTTTAAGTTTTACTTTTACATATTTTATTCTGAAAATTTAAGTCACTGTATTATTAAGCTAATTTTGGTTCTTTTAGATTTTTAAATTGATAATTATGTATTTTCAAAATAATGCTCTTTCTTACTCTTATGTTTTGCTGGCTATAATTTTTTCCTGCAAGATTTAACATTTTAGAAAAGATATTAAATTTTAAGTTCTTTATATACAGATGTGTTTTCATATAAGAGATATAAAGAATATTGGGGTAAATAGTGAAATTATATGTATTAGTTTATATACACATAAATTATATATAATTCATAATACAATACATTATGTATTATATAATAATTATTATAAATATTATATAAATTATATATTAATATAACTTATAATATATTTACTATATATAGTTTATATATATATTCTGTTATATCAGGACCTCAGTCTTTAGTTTTAGTTTTCTTTCCTTACCAAAGCACTTGTACAGAATTCATTAGTCAAATCAAAAATAGAAACAGACACAAAAATCTGAAATATATTTTTCCTGAATATTCACTGCCTCTCTTATAAGATGAAAGAGTATACTCAAGGTCACCAATGCCTTTTCTTTCTTTGTTAGTTCATTTATATTTAGTTTAGTATTTTTTATTGTTTTCTATTTTAAAATCCTGTCCTTTATCCTGCCTCGAGATGCATGAAGAAAATTTGTGTTAATGTTCTTGGTAAAATATTTCTATTCCAAACCTTAGTGTTATATTTTAAAAGACTTCTACAGTGTGATATGTATTAAATTGCATTTCCATTTCTGTGCATTTTAGACATGTTTAAATAAAAATTGTGGTTTTCAAAGTTCTCAGAAATTTTTATCAGTAAAAAAAAACCTTTTTTATTTATATATTTAGCAGGGTTGAATATTATTTGATATACCAAAATGAAAAACATCAAATTTTGATAGTATTATTAGGTTTAATTAGTCAGGGATTCCTGAGAAACACAATCAATAAAATGTCTCTCTCTTTTCTTTTTCTCTTTCTCCACCTCTTGATGTTATTATTTATCATAAGGAATTGGCTCAGGAAGTTATAAAGATTTACCACTTCCTAAAGGTACAGTTGGGAAGCTGGAGACTCAGGAGACCTGGTGGTGTAGCTCCATTTGAAAACCTCATGGTTTCAAGGCCCAAAAGGAGCTGATGTTTGAGCTCAAGTCTGAGGCAGGAAAAAACTGATGGTCTCCTAACAGGAGGGTCAGCGTCTCTGTTCTTTACAGTCCTTAACCAACTGGAAAGGGCCCACCCACATTAGTGAGGGAAATATGCTTTACTCAGTCAGCTGATTCAAATGTTAATTCATCTACAATATCCTCACAAACACACCTAGAACAATGTTTGACCAAATGCCTGGGTGACCTGTGGCCCTGACAAGTTGAAACATAAAATTAATCACTGAACTAGGTAATGTTAAATTACAAAGTTGAGAAGATCTTTACTACAGAACAACTCAGAGTTTTCCATATGCTGATATAAATTACTCACTTGCGTGGTATAAATATTTCTGAAATATTCTTATAATGATCCTTATATTTTTTAAAGAGACAGCATGTCTCCATAACTGTGATGCAAGAAGCATAATGGAGGTACTTAATTACTTAAATCTCAGAATAATACTTGGTTAGTGACCAAAAATATGATTAGTCAATAATTATTTATTACTTCTCCTTGGTGAATTTCCAGAGTTTGTCCTTGAATTTACAGTAAATTATTAGCTTTAATCTCTCTATCTAGCTGTTCTTTGTCATATTTAGCCAAATATGTCAATATCTCTTTCTTACATTCACAATTATTTATCATATAGCTAAAAAATAGAGAGAACATTGGCCAGACTTCTAACCAAATGATTCATGTATTTACAGACTGCTTGGAGATGGTCTTTCCCACATGATGAATGATTTTGGTATTTTAGTGTTTCCTGTTGAACCCAATTATCTGATATTTTGATATTCTGTATACCTTCCCTGGTCCCACTGATTTTTATCATGAATGACTCTGCATCAGAAAGGTTCAAGTGGAAATTTGATGTAATCTAGTGATAATTTTGTAATATTATATGTAAATTTTCTATCAACATTTTTCTGATTTAGTGAGTGAGGCATACTAGAAATGAAATATGAAGGTTTAATATAATTCAATTATTTGCTCTATAAAATTATTTATTTGCTTTGTGAATTTTTTACTAGACAAATATTACATAACTATAGCTATTAAATTCTTACTATTTGATTCATGAAGAAAACCACAACAACTGGTTTGATCTTTTAGTCATCTGGTTGTTGAAGCTTATCTTATTGATGATCTTAGGTGAGGTGTTCAGTAATCTGATTAGGTCACTGCATTCAAAAGTCTAAATTGAACATATTTTTGATGCTGCAAAATAAAACATAAGCTTTGTTTGGAATGTTTAATGTAATTACCAAGAGTATCAGTGGTGATGGGCAATGCACTGAACTGAGATAAATAAAACAAGACATCCTTACAGTTAATAATTTTAACTGCCAGGGAAGTTGTCATTTCCATGTGGATGGAAATGGCTAGTCTTCAATGGCATATTCTTAAAATTTGCACTCTGTTTCTCTAAGTCTAATTCTACACTTTCTTATCTAATTATAACTAATTGTTTCTAAAAGTGGTCTAGAACTCAAATCTATGTTCTGATTTTCTTTTCATTACTTCTCTAAATACATGCATTAGCATATTATTTTTAAAAATCTACTTTACCCTTTGAATTTTTCGCTTAAAGTCATTGTGCTCATTTCAGTTATTGGACATATTTGCATATAGTTAGCTATGTACATGAGGAGGTCGAATGAGACAATTTAAACAATACCTTAGTAAAATCTTGGGAGAGATGCACAACGGAAGTGCACAAAGAATATTAGAGAGATGAAAAAAGCAGAAATCAGGAAAGGGAGATTAAGTGAGGTGGGCACTGCTGTCAGATTTTGCAGGGTGTGTCTTATTTGTCCTCATTTTGTTCATGTTAATTCTCTCCCCACGATAATCTCCGGAAGATATACTTTCATACCTTCTTGTTGCTTCTACTTCTGCATGCTGGCTGCTTTTATTAATGGGATTGTGTATATTTGAACAATTTTGCATATTAAAAGGAACTCATTAGTCACCTGGTTCAATAACATGATATTTCTGTGTGCATTTGAAACAACGTATTTAATATTTTATTTGAAAAAACTGAAAAATACAAGCCTGGTTTATAATACAAACAGCAAAATAGAACTCACATATCAACTTGATAGCATAAATAATTAAAAACACTTTTTCTAATTTTTAAAAAATATTTTATTTATTTATTTTTAGAGAGAAGGGAAAGGAAGGGAAGGAGAAAGAGGGAGAGAAACATCAATGTGTGGTTTCTTCTTGCATACACCCTACTGGGGACCTGGCCAGCAAATCAGGCATGTGTCCTGACTGGGAATTGAACCAGTGACCCTTTGGTTCACAGGCCAGCATTCAGTCCACTGAGCCACATCAGCCAGGGCTTAAAACACTGTTTTAAAGGGCCATAGTATCAAAGCGGGAAGGGCACCCTGAGATTGTTTTGCACTATTTAGTGTAGTTCTTTAAGGTTTTATAGTTTTTAGCAGTTATACATTTAAATGTAAATTTTAATTGAATCTGACATACATAATTGCTCAACTTATTATTTTCATAAAATGAGCATACCCATGTAACCAATATCCAGATTAAGAAACAGAACATTACTGTTACTCCAGAAGTCTAAATCCCTTTTTGCTAAAAGTATAAGCCATTCCCCACATCATTCTGAAAATTTCCCTAGGGCCCCTTTTCCCTTACTCCTCACCCCCGATTGAAAATCATAGATCTAATCTTACAACCTGGTTTGCAGATAGAGAGTTTGGGGACTGTCGCAGATTTCGACATGCAAAATCCGTGGGGGGACCGCCCCGATCGCGTGAATCAATCTTACCCAGAGACACGCTTAGAGGTGAGAATCCGGCGACCACGGGTCTCCTCCACCATCCCCATCTTGGGGAGAAAGACCTCGTGGGTTGTTTAGCCGGGGCTTTTATTAAAGGCATTAAGACACATTTACATTGGATTGATTATTCATGGGATTAAGCAGAACAGGTAGGATTACTCATAGCAAGGCACAGCAAGCCAGAATTTTTTAAGATACATCTTTGCCAAATTCCTATTAGAGAATTCCCATTCCACAACATGATCCACACTTGTTCACACGGGAATCACACGGAGCTGTGCTCAAAACATGTAAATTCTAGACCATGCGTGTTGAAATCAATGCCACAGGGGACACAAGAGGTTAAAGCAACTTTCCAAGCATGATGGAGTAGAGGAGATGAGGAAGCAAGAGCAAAAGCTAGTATATATAGGGTAGAGCAAAAGTAGGCTTACAGCTGTGAGTATACAAAATACGTAGCTTGTCTTAGTGCAATAGGGCACTTTTAGTTTCTTATTATAGCAAACTAGAACCAAACAGAGGATTAATATGGTGAGATCTACAGATTTCTGAAAAATTTACTGTGGGTACAGTGTAGAGAATAACAGATTATAGGAGATAAGAGTGGAACAGGTGAGTCAGGAAGTTATTATCTTACTTCAGGCGAGAGATGATGGTTTGGACTAAGGTGGTAACACAGTATAAATGCTGAGAAGTTGGTGGATCTGAGAGGTACTTAGGTGGATTTGACCGAATTTGGTGGGTGACTGAATGTGAAGTTGATTCAAAAGTGAGCAATATCAATCACGGAGAAAGAAAAATAGTGGAGGTATAGATTTGAAGAAGTTGGATGCTGCCTGAGAGATCTTGTGGATAAGATGAAAGTCAAATACAACAGCTTGTTCTAAATCCTTTAGCTAACAGAACAGGGAGGAAACCTAGTATTTTGGTCTCCTAATCACAGTTCTGGGGTAAGAACTGTCTATTACCCCAGAGCCTCATGCTCATTGTTTTCTTCTTTGCCACTCCCCCACTATTTCCTTCAGAGATCTTCAAAGGTAAGATAGTTCATCTTGGTGGACCCAGTAGTATGCTTTTGTTTGTGTTTGTTTTGTTTTTTAAGCAACTGATTGGAGAAGTGAAATCACTGGCAGCAGCAAAATTTTATACTGGGAAGACTAGAATTTCGGGTGTGTTGGGATGACAGTATCTCCTCAAAACAATGTGCGCTTTCATGTAGCCCAGCTTATTATAGTTATAAATCATGAGGGAAAGAAAGAAGATTCCATTTCTTCAGCTCTTTTTTTTTTATTCCCTTAAGGAAGGACCATGATAATAAAGGCCTTTATATCTTATTGTGCTAATAAAAGAAATGCCAGATCATGTATTCTGTCTCACACTGAGAGCTATAAAACATTTATCTCAGGCTCAGCTTCAGATGGATATTTGTTCTTTTGATTTTATTATACATGAGCATCCATGAGCAGAAAGAAGCCAATGGGTGAAGTCCTTGAGTAGCAATCTTAAATGTGGTGTATTTGCTAATTGAATCATTTACTTCTATTACAAACCTGGGGGTCAAAGGCATCAGACAAAGCGAAAGTTCTTAGAAAGAACTGTTTCTCATGCTTTAAAAATGTCATTGTCATTTAATATATTCTTTATAATCTTAGCAATAGATAAGAATAATATGACAGTATTTTTCTCCCAAAATATATTAATGATACAACATTAACTAAAATAATTTTGATAGCAATGACTCTCTCTCTCTCTCGCTCAGTCTCTCTTTCTCTCTCTCATTTTGTGCCATTCTCAGCTCTACCAATGTGTGCCATTGTAATCTCCACCTAACTGATAAGGAAAGTGAAACACTGGCAGGTTAAGTAACTTTGACAAAGCAACAAAGATAAATTCACTATCATAGACCAGTGATAGTCAATCTTTTTTACCTCATAGCACATATAAAACAACTAGTAAAATTCTGTGACACACAGAAAAAAATATTTTTGATGATCTGACCAAAAAAAGGTATAATTTTGATTCATTCACACTGGATGGCTATTATATTGGCTGTTGTCATTTTTTTTTAATTTTGCAATCTAAGGGAAAAATGGTCAGTGCCCCTGACTAAATAGTCAGATATTTCAGATTTTAATAAATCTTGGGGCACAGTGGCTGAAAATTGATGTCCTAGCCTAACTGTTTACATGCATGTTTATTGTTTTCTTCTATTTTATCTGAATTTCCAAAAGACAATAATATAAATAATAATTTATCTTTTAAGACATGATATATATTGAATTTTAGATATAAAACATTAGTTAATTATAGCCACTTATGACACTTCATTTAAAATGTATAGAAAGATTTTAACACTTCTGAAATATTTTTTTAATTTAAATCATTTTTAATTGCAATTGACATACAGTATTATATCAGTTTCAGGTGTACAGTCCATCACTTAGATATTATATAACATACCAAGTGATCATCCCAATAAATCTTGTACCCATCTGACACCATACATAGTTATTAGAATATTACTGACAATATTCCCTATGCTGTACTGTATATCTTCATGAATATTCTGTAACAACCAATTTATACTTCTTCATTTCTTCTCGTTTTTCACCCATCCCCTTCCCCACTCCCATCTGACAACTGCCAAAATGTTCTCTGTATCTGTGAGTCTGTTTCTGTTCTGGTCGTCATTTACTTTGATTTCTATATTCAATTGCTAATATCTATTGCCATTTTATTGTTTATATTTTTAATATTTTTTCTTCTTTCTAAAGAAGACCCTTTAACACATTATGTAATACTGGATTGGTGGTGATAAACTCCTTTAGCTTTTTCTTGTCTGGAAAGCTCTTTCTCTGACCTTCAATTTTAAATGACAGCTTCATTGTGTAATTTTGGTTGCAGGTCCTTGTTTTTCATGACTCTGAATATTTCTTGCCAGTCCCTTCTGGAATGAAAAGTTTCTGTTGTGAAATCACCAGACAGTCTCATGGAATCTCCCTTGTAGGTAACTATCTGCTTTTCTTTTGCTCCTTCTAAGATTCTCTGTCTTTGAACTTTTTCATTTGAATTTTATGTCTTGGTGTGGGCCTCTTTATACTCATCTTCTTTGGAACTCTACACTTCCTTGACTAATTTATTTTCTTCACAAAATTGGGAAATTTTCTGTCATTTTTAAAAATAAGTTTTCAATTTCTTTCTCTCTTCTTCTGGTGCCCCCATGGTGTGAATATTGATACCCTTAAAGTTGTCCCACAGGCTCTTTACGCTGTTCTCATTTCTTGGATTTTTTTTTTCTTTTTGCTTTCCTGACTGTATATTTTTTACTTCCTTATATTCTAAATCACTGATTTGATTCTTGGTTTCGTCCACTCTACTATTGATTCCCTGTAAATTACTCTTAATTTCAGTTAGTGTATCCTTCTTTCTAACTGGTTCCTTTTTATGATTTTCATGTTGTTTTCTTTCTTTATGCTGTTGAAGTTCTCACTAAGTTCAATGAGTATCCTTATAATCAGTGTTTTGCACTCTCTATATAGCAGATTGCTTGTATGAATTTTGTTTATTTCTTTTTCTAGAGTTTTGTTCTTTTCTTTCATTTGAGAAATGTTTCTTTTTCTCCTCATTTTGGTACTTTCCTTGTGTTTGTTTCTCTGTATTAGGTAGAGTTGCTATGTCTCCCAGGCTTGGTAAATTGGCCTTATGTAGGTATTCTGTAGGCTGCTGTGGCACAGCCTCCTCACTACCCATGCTGGGCAATACATGGGTGCCCACTCTCCATGTGGGCTGTGTACATCCTCCTTGATTGCTGTTGGCACATCAATGGGAGAAATTTACTCCCTGGCTGATCTGCTGCAAGGACTGGCTGTCACCACCAACCACCCTGAAGGATCAGCCATGCAGGAAGCCCACCCCATAAAGCAATATTTACCTCAGCAGGGATCTGGTGCTCACTAAGACTGCCCCTTGAATGTGTTGCTTGTTGGTTGGGTGGTGCTTTGATGTGGTCTGAAGCTGTCCACCAGGGGTGCTGGCTAGGGGGGCCTTCCCAGAGATGCAGGCCAAGGTCAGCCACCACCTGCGTTTTGTGTGGAACCACCCGACATAAGCTATGAAGCGATCTGCAGCTGGCATTGGAGGTGCTCAGGTGAGACCAAGCTGTGAACCAAGATCAGTTGCTGCTAGTTCAGGTCCTGGGGTCACTTAGCAAGAGGTATGGGGCATGCTAAAGCAAGATGCTGCTTGTTTGAGAGATTTTAGGAAAGTCTGAAGCGTGAGCCAAAATCGACCATTTTTATGGGAATGCCATGCTTGGTTGGGCCTGCAAGTTAGGTGGGGCAAGGTGTCTGGTAATCACCAGGGTGGGGCAAAGTGTTTGAGTCAGGTTAGCGGAGTCTCAAATATGGTGCCTGCTTGCTGGCTCTGTGGCAAGGGGTCTCTCAGAAAAGGAACAATGGCCTCTGCCAGCACTTTTGTCTGGCAGAAAGCTACTCCCCAGCTTTCACCCTGATGCCAGAAAATTCAGGTCCTCACCACATGTCCCTGGTGTTTTTGAGCTTTTGCCCCAGTGCTGCAGCTCAGATGGAATGAGTCCCAGTAAGTTGTTTGTGGGTTCTTTAAGAGGAACTGTTGGGGACCAAAGCCCTCTGTCTCCCTCAGTCATAATCACTGTTACTGTTTTTTTTTTTAATCTTTATTGTATTTTTTTCCATTACCATTTAGTCCCTTTATACCTCCCTCTCCCCAGCAATCACCACACTGTTTTCCATGTCCATGAGTCCTTTTTCCTTTTTTCTCAGTCCCTCCACTCCTTAACCTCCCTCTACCCCTGTAATACAGTCATCCTGCTCTCTATCTATAAGTCTGTTCCCTGCTGGGTTTTATAGCCAGAAGTTATGGAGACTTCTTTTCCCATCACTGGAACCCTGGCTGTGGGGCTTGGTGTGGGACTGGGATCCCTTGCTTTTCAGTGGGAACCTCCGCAGCTGAGATAAACCTCTCAATTTTTTATCTGCTACATGTGCATGTGGGACCAACCCCTCTGCATCTCACCTCTCCTACCAGTTTGAGTGGAAGTCCCTAGTTGTAGGATTTTCAGTCATCTAAATTTTAGGTGGTTTTGAATGATGGCTGTTCTATATTTTAGTTGTAATTTCGGTGTGGTTATGGGAGAATGAGAACACCACATTTACCTATGCAGTGGTCTTAATGGGAAGTTGAAAAAATCATTTTTAATTTAAATCTCTAATAAAGTCTATCATTGTAAATGTATCTTAATTATCCAAATGCAATGCAATATTTTATGGCATGTGTTATGTAATTAAATATAATGGAAAATTTTGAAATGTAATGTTCACATTATGGAACTTGTAAATAAATTATGACACTTCAATATGTAGAATATTCTATAGCCATTAATGCAGTTGTAAAGAATTGTTAATATAACATAATAAACATAATATAAAATTGAGTAAAATACTAATATTTAGTGAATATAATATTGAGTAAAATCAATTTTGCATTCAACATAATCTTCATTATGAAAATACACATATGCGCACACACACATATATATATTCAGATGTATAGACTTTAGGTTTTTATACGTCACTCCCTGTTTAAGTATAGATACTCTAGCAAAGGGACATACAATCTATTTGAATTTAATTTTTAGTATGGGTAAAATATACCTGGCATGGTAAAGAATTCTAAACTGTCTTGCTTTATGCATCTCCACTGACACCTGGGTTTCACAGCAATGGCCACCCACTAACTTAAACCACAATAACTATTGCTACAATAATGCAGGCACAGGGGGGATGAACGCAGAAGGTTGTCTCTGTAAGAGGAGAAAAATTCTTATTTCTGTACTTCTGCATTAGTTATTTGGAGTTTTTAAAAAAGGTAATTTACCAATATTTTAATGATTTAATTTTAAGTCCATGTTGCAAAATAATTACAAAGTTAATAAGAATTTGAAAATCTGAATGGAATCATCCTGTTCTATTTTGTGTCCAAATCACATACAAATAATAATGTCCACAATCCCTATATGAGCTATAATATGTTGCCCACATTTCAATTATTTATTTAAAATTCTTTTAACTACATTGTGTGCCCAACTATCGTGTGGGATCCTTGAGTGAAAGAAGCTTTCAATCTTGGAAACTCAGTGCATATCACAGAGGGTATGCTATTGTGTGTGTGTGTGTGTATGTGTATATGTATATATATACATATATATACATATATACATACATATATGCACACACATACACACACATACACACATATATATGCTTCATGATTTTCTAGTTTTCTTTACTTTTCAATCTTTATTAATAATTAATTTATCAGACTGTGCAAATTTAAGGTATATGTGTCGATTTGATACACTTAGATATTATAAAACAATTGCCACCATAAAGTTAGTTAACAGCTCCATCATGTCATATTATCACCTTTTCTTTTTAACTGTGTGGTAAGAACACTTAAGAGCTATTCTATTAGCAACTTTAAAATACATAATATGGCATTATTAACTATAAGCACCATGCTGTAATTTAAATTCACTGAAACTTGTTCATCTTTTAATTGAAAGTGTATACCCATTGACCAGTAACCTCTTTCTACCCTTTCCCCACACTGCCCAAGCACTGGTAACCACCATTCTACTCTCTGTTCTTATGAGTTTGGCTTCTTTAGATTCCACACATATGTGATACCACAGAGTATTTTTCTTTGACAAGGTTATTCCACTTAGAAAATTTCTCTCTAGATTTACCCATAGTTCACAAATGACAGGATTTCCTTCTTTTACATGACTGAATAGCATTTCTTTTGTGTGTGTGGTCTATATATGGATAAATAAAATGGTCTATATAAGGATAAATAAATCAGATAGATATAAATCTATCATCTATCTATGTTAGTGAACACATATTGTATCCATCTGCAATAAACATAGAACAGATATATCTCTAAGATACTGATTCTGCAAATGATGGTCACATGCCCAGAAGTAGAATTGTTTTACAGTTAATAATACTGTATTATATATTTTATTATTTATTATATATATGGTCATATGGTAGTTCTAGTTTTTAATTTCTTGAAGAAATTTGATACTCTTTTCCATAGTGGCTGTACCAATTGGCATTCCCACAAACAGTTTAGTTTCTTTTTCTCCACATCTTCACTAACACTTATCTCTTTTCTTTGTCATCATGGACATTCTAACAGGTATAAGGTGACATGTCATTGTGGTTTTGATTTTCATTGCCCTGATAAATAGTAACTTCTAGCTCATGTACCTGCTGCCTATCTGTATGTCTTTCTTGGAAAATATCTATTCAGTTCCTCTGCATATGTTTCAATACAATTGTTTGTTTATTTTTCTGCTATTGAGTTTTTAATATATCTTGGATATTAATCTTTATCACAGATATGATTTGCCTATAATTTCTCCCATTCTGTAGATTGCCTTTTATAATATTATGCTGATTGTGTCTTCTGCTGTGTATACATTTTTAGTTTGATGTAACTCCAATTATTTATTTTTGCTTTTTGTTGATTTTGCATTTGGTGTCTTATCCAAAAAATTGACTCTAAGGTAAGTGTAAATGAACAACAACAAAAAATAAATTAAAAAAAAAAAAGTTTTACACTGAGTCAGATATACCAGTAAATAATACTCAATAAATCATGGAAATGAAAAAAAAATAGAATATTTTCTCTTGTGTTTTCTTCTAGGAATTTTAGGGTTTCAGTTCTTAAGTTTAAGTCTTCAATCAATTCTGAATTAATTTTTGTGTATGGCATAAAATAATGGTCAAATTCTTTTTTTTTTTTTTTTAAGATTTTATTTATTTATTTATTTATTTCAGAGAGAGGGGAAGGGAGGGAGACAGAGAGGGAGAGAAACAGCAATGTATGGTTGCTCTCACATGGCCCTCACTGGGGACCTGGCCTGCAACCCAGGCATGTGCCCTGACTGGGAATCGAACCGGGACCCTCTGGTTCCCAGCCCGCACTCAATCCACTGAGCTACACCAGCCAGGGCATAATGGTCAAATTCTTTAATTCTGCATTTGGTTATTTGGTGTTCCGAACCATTATCTTTTCCCAGTTGAGTATTCTTGTTTCCCTGTCAAATATTAGTTCACCAGATATCTGAGAGTTTATTTTGGGATCTTGATCCTCTTCCATTTGTCTATGTTTATCTTTTTATCTCAGTATCAAAAATGTGTTTATTACTATAGCTTTGTAGTGTGGTTTGAAAACAGGAAGTGTGACGCTTCTAGCTTTGTTCTTCTTTTTCAGGATTGCTGTGGGTATTCTAGGAGTTTTATACTTCTACACAAATTTTAGGCTTTTTTTTAACATTTCTGTGAAAAATACTATGAGAGTTTTGAAAGTATTGCATTAAATTTATAGATGTTTTGGGTGGTATGAACATTTTAGCAATATTAAATCTCTTCCATGAACACAGAATATCTTTTAATTGTTTATGTCATTCAGTTTATTTTATGAATGTTTGGTACTTTGCATTGTACACATCTCTCATATCTAAGTTGTTTATTTCAAAGTATTTCATTGTTTTGATGCTGTTGTAAATGAGATAGTTTTCAGATATTTTGTTGTTAGTATATAGGAGTATGCCAGATTTATCTTGGTTGATTTTTTTTAAAGATTTTATTTATTTATTTTTAGAGAGAGGGGAAGGGAGGGAGAAAGAGCAATGTATGGTTGCCTCTCACATGCCCTCACTGGGGACCTGGCCTGCAACCCAGGCATGTGCCCCGACTGGGAATCAAACCGGGACCCTCTGGTTCCCAGCCCGCGCTCAATCCACTGAGCTACACCAGCCAGGCTCTATCTTGGTTGAATTTGTGCCCTACAACTTTACTGAATTATTAATTTTTTCTAGCAGATTTTTGTTATTGGAGTCTTTAGCAGTTAAGTGTAAATGAACAACAACAAAAAATAAATAAAAAAAAAAGATTTGACATGGTTCAGTATTGGTATTTTTTGTGTTCCTATAATGTTTCTAAAATTTATTATGTTTTCTAAATTATCTAATTTGTTAGCACAATATTGTTCATAGTAATCTCATGATCCTTTGTGTTTTTATGGTTTTCACTATATGACAGAGATGTTGTGAGAATGGGCACCCTGGTTTTGTTCCAGATCTTACAGGAAAAACTTTTAACATTTCATTACTGAGTATGATGTTAGCTGTAGCTATTTCCTATATTGTATTGTTGTTTAGAAATATTCCTTCTATATCCAATGTATTGAGCACTTTTTATTATAAAAGGATGTTTTAGTTTATGAAATTTTTGTCATTTTGATGTGATCATATGATTTTTATTTTTTTATTAATGTAGTGTATATTAATTGGTTTGCATCCCGTGTATATCCCATTTAATCATAGTATATTATCTTTTAATGTGCTCTTGAATTTGTAATCTAATAGTTTGTGGGGATTTTTGCACTATGAGGTCTGTCCGGAAAAAGTCCAGTCATTATTAATATAATGAGAATGGTTTGCATGACATCGATGTAACCTGGCAGTCAAGGAAAATGGACTGGAATGTGCATGCATGAACAATAATGACTTCATTGTACTAGTCAGTGGGAACAGTAGATGTAGTTGAGTGAGCATGTGCACTGTGACTGTTGCATTCAAAATGACTGAGTGAGTAGAGCAATGAGTCTGCATCAAATTTTATGTTAAGCTTCAAGGAGTCCAAGGTCAAGTTCAAGGAGTTCATCATCACCCAGCCTTTATTATATGAAATGTTAAAGGGATTTACATAAGACATGGACGGTTATCAACAGGGTAGTAGGAGGGAGAGAGAGGGGGAAAATGTACAGAGAATAAGTAGCATAAATGGTAAGTAGAAAACAGACAGGGGGAGGTTAAGAATAGTGTGGGAAATGTAGACGCCAAAGAACTTATGTGTATGACCCATGGACAAGAACTAAGTTGGGGGGGAGTGGGGGATGGTGGTATGAGAGGCAGAGGGGAATAAAGCGGGGTTAATGGGACAACTGTAATAGCTTAATCAATAAAGTATTATTAAAAATAAAGATACAAAAAAATTTATGTTAAGCTTGAACATTCTTCTGTGGAAACTATTCAGATGATTCAGAGGCCACAGCTATGGGCAACTGGTGATTGGCAGCTTTATTCCAACAATACACTGCCACCCTATCATGTATCAGATCTTGTGCAGTTTTTGGTGAAACATCAAATCACTCAGGTGTCTCAGCCTCCCTAAAGCCCAGATTTGTTGCCCTGCGACTTCTGGCCTTTCCCAAAACTAAAATCACCATTGAAAGGGAAAAGATTTCAGACTGTTGATGAGATTCAGGAAAACATGATGGGCAGTTAGTGGCAATTGGGAGAAGTATGTGAGGTCCCAAGTGCCCACTTTGAAGGGACTGAGGAGTGATTGTCCTATGTACAATGTTTCTTCTATCTTCTTCAAGAAATGTCTCTATTTTTCATACTACATGACTGTATACCTTCTGGACAGGCTTCATCATATATTCATCAGGAACACTGGTCTTCAGTTTTCTTGCAGTGCCCTTATTTATCTTTGGTATCAGCACAATGCTGTCCTTATACAATGAGTTTGAAAGTGTTCCCTGCTCTAAAAATTTTGAAAGAACTCGAGGAGGGCTGACATTTATTCTTTAAGAGTTTTGGTTGAATTTACTACTGAAACCATCTGGTCCTGGGCTTTTCTGAATTGAGAGGTTTTTGATTATTTATTCAATCACTTTACTCATTATTGGTCTGTTGATATTCTGGATTTCTTCATGGTTCAGTATTGGTATTTTTTGTGTTCCTATAATGTTTCTAAAATTTATTATGTTTTCTAAATTATCTAATTTGTTAGCACAATATTGTTCATAGTAATCTCATGATCCTTTGTGTTTTTATGGTATCAGTTTTAATGTCTCCTCTTTTATTTCTGATTTTTATTTTTCTGTTTCTTATTCCTAGTTAGCCTAGCTAAGTGCTTGTCAATTTTGTTTATGTTTTCAAAACACCAGCTCTTATTTTTATTGATCTTTTCTATTGTATATCATGTCACTATTTCATTTATTTCTGCTTATCTTTATTTCCTTGCTGCTACTAATTATGTGTTTAGTTTATTGTTTGCTATCATTGTGTTAAGAATATTTACAACTATGTTCATTAGCATCATTGGCTTATAATTTTCTTTTTTGTATGTTTTCCTTATCTGGTTTTAGTATCATGATAATGCTGGCTTCATAAAATGGATTAGGAAACATTCCATCATCTTCAATTGGGGAGTTTGAATCGAACAGGATTATATTAATTTGAACATTTGGTAGAACTTCCAGTGAGTCCATATAGTCCTTTTTCTTTAATGTTTTAACAATTTATTTTTAAATTATAGTTGACATAAATATTAGTTTCAAGTACACAACATAGTGATTAGACATGTCTTAATAATAATTTTAATACCTGACACATATAGAAATATTCCCAATTGCCTCTAAAATATTTTTATGGTTGTGTCTCTAAATCAGAATCCCAATAAAATTGACATCAAATTTGATTATTGTATTGCTTTAGTCTGTTTTCTAGAATAGACTCTAATCACTTTTTAAAGTGATAGTAACCATCTTATTTTTTATTTTATTTTATTTTTATTGTTAGTCAAGTACAGTTTTCTCTATTTCCTCCCCTCCACGCCCTCCCTCCCTCCCCCTCCCTGATTCCCACCCTTGAATCTACCCCCTTTGGTTTTGTCCATGTGTCCTTTGTACATGATTCGTGATGGTCTTCTCCTATTTCCCCCCATTATCCTTTTCCCCTCTCCCATCCAGTTACTGTCACTTTGTTCTTTATTTCAATATCTCTTTTCAAAATGTTATATTTTGCTTGCTTATTTGTTTTGTTAATTAGGTTTTACTTATAGGTGAGATCATATGGTATTTGTCTTTCACTGTCTGGCTTATTTCACTTAGCATAATGCTCTCCAGTTCCATCCATGCTGTCACAAAAGGTAGGAACTCCTTTCTTTCTGCTGCATAGTATTCCATTGTGTTAATGTGCCACAGTTTTTTGATCCACCCATTTACTGATGGGCACTTAGATTGCTTCCAGCCCTTGGCTATTGTAAATTGTGCTGCTATGAAAAAGAAATGTAAGGCATCCAAATTGGAAAGGAGGGAGTAAAAGTATCATTGTTTGCAGATGATAAGATACTGTACATAGAAAACCCTATAGACTCCATCAGAAAACTACTCAACCTAATTTTGCAAAACAGTGGGATACAAAGTCAATATTCAGAAATCAGAGGTATAACAATGAAATATCAGAATCAGAACTCAGGGAAAAAATCCCATTTGCTATAGCAACAAGAAAAATTAACTACCTGGCAATAAACCTTACCAAGGAGGTAATAGACCTGTACTCAGAAAATTATACAACACTAAAGAAAGAAATTAAGGAAGAAACAAAGAAATGGAAGCATGTACCATGTTCATGGATTGGACGAATTAACACCTTCAAAATGTCCATACTACCCAAAGTAGTTTATAGATTCAATGCAATCCCTATTAAAATATCAATGATATATTTCACAGATATAGAACAATTATTTCAAAAATTTATATGGAATCTATCTAGTACTGAACTTTTGATTTGGAGGTTTTGGTTACTTTTTCAGTCTCCTTACTGAAGATTTCAGTCTCTTACTGAAATTATGAATAGGTCTATTCATAATTTCTATTTCTTCATGATTCAGTCTTGGAAAGGTTATATAATTCTAAAAATTTATTCATTTCATCTGGGTTTTCTAATTTGTTGATGTATAGCTGGGTTTTTTAAAAATATTTTAAATTAATTTATTGTTGTTCAATTACAGTTGTCTGCATTTTCTCCCCTCCCCTCTCCCCCCACCCAAACCCACCTCCCTCCCTTGCTTCCACCCTCCCCCTTAGTTTTGTCCATGTGTCCTTTATAGTAGTTCCTTAAAAACCTTCTCCCCACAGTTCCCTCCCCCACCCTCTGGCTATTGTTAGATTGTTCTTAATTTCAATGTCTCTGGTTATATTTTGCTTGCTTTTTTCTTTTGTTGATTATGTTCCAGTTAAAGGTGAGATCATATGGTATTTGTCCCTCACTGCCTGACTTACTTCACTTAGCATAATGCTCTCCAGTTCTGTATAGCTGTTTTTATAGTAGTCTCTAATTATCAATTATCCTTTGTATTTCTGTGGCATTCATTTTTAATTCTCCTTTTGTGTTTTTTATTTTAATTGAGCCTTCTCTCTTTTTTCTTCGTAAGTCTATCTAGAGGTGTGTCAATTTTATCTTTTCAAAGAACCAGCTTTTAGTTTTATTTATTCTCTACTGTCTTTTTAGTCTCTATTTCATTTATTACTACTGGGATCTTTCTTATTTCCTTCCTTTCTTTGAGTTTGTGCTTCATTTTTTATTTTTTTATTTTTTTTAGTTCTTTTAGATGTAAGGTTAGATGGTTTATTTGTTATTTTTCTTGTTCAGGTAGGCTTATATTGCTGTAAACTTGCCTTTTACCACTACCTTTGCTGCGTACCATAGAGCTTTATGTCACAGTTTTCCATGTACTTTGTATTTCTCCTTTGATATCCTTGATGACTTAATTGTTGTTCAGTAGCATGTTGTTTAATCTGCACATATTTTTTATTGTTCCCATTTTCTTCTTGTAGTTGATTTCTAGTGTCATATAGTTGCATTCTGGAAAGATTCTTGATATAATTTCAATCTTCTTAATTTTTTTGAGACTAGTTTTGTGTTCCAACATATGGTCTATTTTTGAGAATGTTCCATGTACACTTGAGACCAGTGCATACTCTGTTGCTTTTGGATGAAATGTTTTGTATATATCTATTAAGTCTTCTGTTCTAATATGTTACTTAAGGCTGCTGTTTCCTTGTTAATGTTCTATCTAGATGATCAATTGATGTAAGTGAAGTATTAAAGTCCTCTACTATTATTATAGTTGCTGTCAATTTCTCCCTTTAAGTCTGTTAACAATTTCTTTATATATTTTTGTGCTCCTCTCTTAGCAACATATATATTGATATCTTAGTTCTTCATAATGGATTGTAAACTTTTTCATAACATAATGCCCATCTATGCCTCTTGTTATCTTTTTGGCTTGAAGTCTGTTTTAGCTGATGCATGTCTATACCTACTTTCTTTGGCTACTGTTTGCTTGGAGTATAATCTTCCAATCTTTTGATGGTATATTTTGTCTTTAGAACTGAGATGAGTCTCCTACCAGAAGTATATAGTTTGGTCTTTTTTTTTTTTTTAATTCATACAGCCATTCTGTGCCTTTTGGTTGGTGAGCTCATTTATTTTTAGGACATTATTAACATATGAGGGTTTACTATTGTCATTTTATCTTTTATTTTCTGTTTGCTCTATATATTTTCATTGTTTCTTCTATTTTATGTTTCTGTTTGCCATTTTAGATTGGTGTCTTCTATGTTGTTTTTCTGTTTCCTTTTTTGTTGTTGTTTTGTGTCTCTGCTCTAGATTTTTGCTTTGTGGTTACCATGTAGTTTGGATCAAGCATCTCATAGATAACATAGTTCCTTTTCTGCTAATAGCTCTTAACTTCATTTGCCTAAACTGATTCTGTACTTTTCTTTCTCCCTTTTATTTTTTGTTGTCAAAAATTATACTTTTATATGTAGTTAGTTTATTAGCATATTGAAATAGCTATAGTTTTTTCAAAGGCATTCTGAAACGCCTTTGAAAGTTTTGGATTTTGTCTATTTTTCACATTACTTTAAATCTTACACAGTTTTCCTTTTTCTTTTCAGATAAGAGAGCTTTCTTCAACATTTCTATTAACACAGGTCTAGTGGTAATAAACTACCACAGCTTTTATTTGTCAGAGAAAGCCTTTATTTATTTTTCAATTCTGAAGAATGACTTGGCTGAATAGAGTATTCTTGACTGGAAGTTCTTGTCTTTTAATATTTTGAATACTTTATTCTACTCTCTCTTGGCCTATAGAATTTCTGCTGAGAAATTTGCTGATAGCCAGTAGAGCTATCTTTATAGGTTACTATCTTCCTGGTTTCCTTTAAAATCTTTATCATTGATTTTTGACAGTTATTTTAAATATAATGTCCTGGAGGTTGTATTGTGTTGAGCTAATGGGCTGTTTCATTAGCTTCTTGGATCTGTATATCCAGTCCCCACCCCTCACCCCAAGTTTGGGAAGCTCCAAGCTAGTCTGTTTTAAAATAAGCTTTCTGCTCTCTTCTCCATCTCTTCTTCTTCTTAGATACTCATTGGACCTTGATACTTTTTCTGAGTTGGATGTTCTTATAGTTTCCTCATTGTTTGTTTTTGCTTCTTTGAGCTAGTATAATTCTCTCTTCCATATATTTGGCTCTATTTCCAATATGGTATATTGCATTCTTTATTTCATGTATTGAGTTATTCATCTTTCATAATTTCTGTTTTGTTATTTTGTAGAATTTCAATCTCTTTTGTCAAGAACTTCTGTATTTCAATTTTTATTCCTGAGCTCATTGAACTATCTTTCTGACTATTCTTGTAGCTGCCTGAGTTTCTTCATGACAGCTCTTTTAAATCATGATCTTCCATTTAATTTTAGTTTCTGGAGAATTGTCATTTTATTTTTGTGATACCATGGTTTGTTTTTTTTTTTTTTTTTCATGGTACTTGATGAATTCTTTTTACAGTGCATTTGAAGTAGCAAATCCCTTTCTGAGTCACCTCTAGTTATGTTTCAGAGCTAGTGATTTCTATCCTCCACTGCCTTTGCCAGTGATGTCACAAGTGTCCTTGTCAGTATCTTGCTTTAAGAGCATCACTGGGTCATGTGTGCCACCAAACTTTCTAGGGCCCCTAGTCTCAGGAACCACCATGGTGGTAGACACTGCCATGACTATCATGGGCACTGGAGTCTTGAGCATAACTCCTATTGCTGGGAGGGCTGTGGTTGCATTTACTTGCTGCAGGTGGCCAGAAGCACTGCCACAGTTCCTGGAGGCTCAGGTTGCAGGCACTGTTTCTGCTTCTGTGGGCTCTGGGGTCTTGCGTGTAGAACCTGATTCTGGGAGGGCAAGGCACAGTTGCCACAGTTAGGGGGGTTGAGGTGGCTGGGTCTTAGGTGCTGCTGTGGTTACCAGAGCCCCTTGTTTCTGGTGCCATTGCAGCCCCCAGAGCCTCCAAGCATGGTTTTCACTGTTCTCCTGGTTCTATGAACTCCATAAGGTTCAATGTACCCACCTTCAGATCTACAGATGTATGGATATCTCAGGCACACCCATGTGTCATGTAGAGAATCACATTTTGGGCTAAGGTTGCTTAAAGGAGAGAACCAAAGGCAATGGCTTATGCCATAATGATGCTGTCTTCTATTTGGGTAAGGTTTTTTACACAGAGTTCATTATTATAGTTTTAAAAAGTTTATCTATCTCTGAGAAAAAGAAAGGAAAAAATCTTATTGCATGTCTAATAGTGGTCTGGTTCTATGTAAAAACTTTTTTTTTTTTTGGTTACATTCTAGTGATGTAGGTAAAATGTTCTAACATTTACAGATATGGAAACTGTGATTAAAGCATTTTGTCAAGGTCACACAATGATTAAATGACAGGGGTGATATTCAATCACAAGTTCATCTAACTAAAAATTTATGTTGTCCTGCCTTTTGTACCATCTGCTTTTTATTGAGTATTTTCATGGTGTTCTACCTCTCAGTGAAGATAGCAGATTGTCTTTTCACTCACTGAATCATTTAAAGAAAAAAAAAAAAAAGATTGGAATTTTAATCACTGATTCACTCATTCATTCAAAAAGGAAGCGTTGGGTGTCTATTATGCCTTGTACACTACTTCTTTTAGCTAGTTGCATAGAATACAAAGTGAATAAACTTGTTTCATCATAGGTATATTAGTCACATCAGTTGGCCTAATTCTGACTTGAGTGATTCCATTTTCGTGTGCTTCAATCTTTTTTCTCAGAAAAGAAACTGATGAAACATGACAATTTCATTTTTACTTTTTGTAGCTAAGCTTCTGTTTTGCACCTTCTTAGAGATGTAGCTACTTCAGTGAAGATGAACTGATGTGAGCACTTTGTAGGTGTTCAAATATTAAACAGCAATTCATAAGCTACCTCGTGATTTAATATGATAACTTGGAGTTCCCTTGGGTTTTAAGAACTTTCTTGGTAAAAAGAAACATTTTGCATATTAAAGCAAAGGTAAAATTCCAAATGCTTTTATTTCCCAGAGTACATCAAAATCTAAATTTATTTGTGACTATTCTGTAGGTATTTAAGTAAGTTTATCAGCCTGTTAACATTTAACTGAAACTTTCAGTGCTGTAATAATAATACTCATCAAAATATGTAGAATAAATTGCTTTTCAAGATTACGAAAAAGGCAGATCTCATGCCTTCCTGGCTACTGTAGGGAAAATGAAGTCAGTCAGGCTCCCTCGCCTAGACATCTGGGGAACTGGGACTTGGCACTGTTTCTGTAACTGTGCTTATGTGCCCACAGGTGCAGAATCACGGTCTATTCTATCACGAGTGATAGTCTATGTTGGCGCCCTGCTGGCTTTGTGTGCACTTAGTATATAAGGGAGGCAGGACTTCCTGCATTGGGACTCACAGCTTGTGGCACGTGTGGATCACCTCACCCTGAAAATAAAAGCATGTCAGACATTCCTATGGCTCTGTGAATTTCCTTTTATCTGCCTGAATCCTATGTGAACCTTCCCAGCCTTGAATGGCTGCGGGACAATTGGCATAGGCAGCAGGATTTGTCGCAGTATGGTATGGAGACATTGGGACCCCCAGAGGGGGGATTAGAGGGGTGGCCTGCCACCAGTACGTGGTATTTGATGGCAGGGCTCTTTGTGGTTTTGGCTCCTCCCCAGGACTGGTCCAATGTTAGTGGTCCACTTGACATGGTAGAGAAGTCCCTGTAGGTGGTAAGGGAGACCCTGGAGAAGTGGAGTGCTTGGGTGGTTGTAGGGTTGGTGTTCCTTACAGCTTTGCGAGCTGTGATGGAGACTGTACTTCATGGTGTGGCAAAGTTATGAGAACTCCAAGAGGGAGTGGAAGCCTTGGCGGCTTGGGTCTGTGCCCTGGAGGAAGACCTCCAAAAATTGGAGCCCTGATGGCCCCCTCCCCGATCATAGAAGATGATTATTCAGAGGGGTAAGAGGAACCAAGTCCCCTGTGAGACCGCCCAGTAGTGATAGAAAAGATGAAATCCCAACAGCCTATGGTGCATGGGTGGGGGGAATCTAGCTGGCCTTGCCCAGATGGTTGAACGCACAAGGTACAGTACATATACGTAGGCCTAACTAGTTGATCTGGCCAAACAGTTTGGGCAGTGACTGGGGAGGCCCTTGGCAGTGTGGCTTCTCCACCTTTGGGATTTAGGGGTGGATAGTATCATGTGCACTGATAACGAGAAAGAAAAGTTGGCTTCCATCACAACATACCCCTCCCTATGCCAGGGCCTGCAAAATAACCAGCAGAATGGGAGGGGGGCAGGGATCTTATTTGTTGTTAGAATAGGCCATTGCTGCGATTTGCAACATCTCCACCATCTGCGTAGATGTAGGAGATGTACCCGACAGTGAGTAAATGGCAGTCCTATGCAGACTTAGTGTAGAATCTATGAGAGTTGGGCATGTGCCACACCATGTTCAATCTTAATACTCATGGCCCCGATGATGAATGCTTTATGGCAGGAATGAGGGATCTGGTGCTGCAGCATGCCCTCTCTGCTTCTTTTGGATCCATATGTTGGATCCAAATCATGGTTATTTTAGCCCCATATGTTGGGTGCCATATTAATGATGTCATGACAATGGTGGCGAGTCTGGGGGAGGCAGAGAGTTGGAAGTAGCAGAAAGAAGTTTGGATGGTGTCTCGAGCCCCCTGTGTCTCTCAGGCTAAAAGCAACCTTGTGAGGGTGACTAGGACCCAGATGTGGGTGGATCTTTGGGGGGCTGGAGTAGATCAAAATAAAACTGATGGGAAGTCAAATGCCTACTTATTAGAACTGTGGAAACAGTTGTGAGCTGACCGACAATTCCTGTGGCTTCAGAAGAAGAAGAAGGCAAATGGAAAATCTGGGGACGCAACCTGAGAGGCCTGTCCTTTCCAGCTGGAAGACCACCTGGCTGTGCCAACCTCCTGAGAAGAGAGGGGATATCCTTTGTGACTTTGAATAGGTGGAGGGCCAAAGGACCCATCTACAGGGGACAAAGAGGGACCAGAGGCCTCATGTGGAATTGGTTATCCACTGGTCCCCTACAAATGTCCAGCAGGTTCTGGCTCTAAACACAGGGGCAGAACGTACTCCCCTATATGGAAACCTTGACAAGTTTCTGGGGCTTGAGGCTTCTTCTGATGGTTACAAGGAGGCGCAGTGTAACGGAGAAGGCTGTATGGCTTTCCCTGAGTAGTGGGTGATTGCCCCCCTGTGAATGTACTGTTTATGTGCCCCCCATTCCTGAGTATATCCTGAGCATTGATATGCTCCAAGGATTGTGGCTACAAACCACTGCAGGAGAGTTCCGCCTGAGAGTGTGAGTGATAAGAGCCACCGTTCAGGGACATGCTGAACATGCCCCATTCAGTCACCACTTTGGATGACAGCGGTTAAGCAGTACCAGTTCCCTGGGGACCATGAGGATGTCACAGCAACTATAGGAGAATTGGAAAATGTAGGAATAACTAGAGCTGCTCACGGTCCCTTCAAGGCTCCTGCATGGCCAGTGTGGGAGCTGGATGGCACGTAGAGAATGATGGTAGATTACCAGTAGCTGAATAAGGTCGTTCTCCCAATACATGCAGTGGTCTCTTCTGTGATGGATTTGATGGACTGATTAAATAATGAGCTGGGAACTTACCACTTTGTGGCTGATCCAGCAAATGCCTTTTTCTCCATTGATATTGCTCCAGAGAGTCAAGATCAGTTTGCTTTCACATGGGAAGGCCATCAGTGGACCTTTACAGTGCTCCCTCAAAGGTACTTGCACAGCCCAACCATCTGTCATGGGCTTGTAGTGGAAGACCTGGCTAAGTGGTCATGGCATGAAGCTGTGCCCCTGTTTCATTGCGTTGATGACATTTTGCTAACCAGTGATTTTCTTACAGAGTTAGAAAAAGCAGTGCCGCAAGTATTGTTACACCTGAAGTAATATGGCTGGGCAGTCAACGAAAACAAACAGCAAGGGCCTGGATTATCTTTCAAATTCTTGGGAGGTTGTCTGGTTGGGTAAGACAAAAGTAATCCCTGATGCGGTGATAGATAAAATTCAGGCATATCTGACCCCTACCACTGTGAAGCAGTTCCAGATGCTTTTAGGCCTGCTAGGTACCGGAGGGTGTTTATGCCTCACCTTGCTCCAGTTGTTTGTCTCTTGTACACTTTGGTGAAAAAAGGAGTGAGCTGGGACTGGACCCCAACCTTGGAATAAGCATTTCAAGGAGCATAGTGCATAATTAAGTGTGCTTAGGTCTTGTATGCTTTGGATCCTGCCAGACCTTGTGAGCTAGATGTGCATGTGACCCAAGAAGGCTTTGGGTGGTGTCTGTGGCAGTGATTGGAATGGCTATGTCAACCCCTGGGTTTCTGGTCCCAACTATGGCAGGAACAGAGGTATGGTACTCCTTGATTGAAAAGCAATTGGCTGCAGTATATGCTGCCCCTTTGGCCACATAGGCTGTAACAGGAACTGCCCTCATGACAGTAAGGACCACTTATTCCATTGCTGGGTGAGTCCAAGACTGGATGGTCAAGCCCCACAGTGGGATGGCCCCACATTGGCTAAATGGGGGGCTTATCTGCAACAAAGAAGTACTCTGTCATCTAGCCCCTTACAGGCAAAGTTGCAGGAAGTGTTGGGTCCTGTTACCTCTGTAGATGAAAAATCTACTGCTCCTGCCAGAATAGAAGATTGGAAGCTAGCCCCTTCCATGAAGGGCAGGCATCTGTTCCCTCAGATGAATAGTCTACTGATGGGTCCAGCAGGTGCCAGCCTGCCCCGTGGACTGCTTCAACCAGAAAAAAATACAATCTGGTTTGACACTGCAGTTGGTCAGAGTAGCCAGTAGGCAGAAATGAGGGCCATGTGGCTCATGGCTGCAAATGAAGTACCACCCCTAATTATTTGTACAGATAGTTGAGAAGTGTACTGGGGACTAATGTTATAGATCTCTATATGGAATGCAAATAAATGGAGGGTTATGCATGGCCATTATGAGGGTAGGCCTTGTGGCAAGACCTATGGGTATTAGGCTTTCAGAAACAAATCACTATATATCATGTAACTAGACATGCACTCTTAGCCTCCCCCATAATGATGAAGCTGATACTCTAGCCAAGGTGTGATGACTGGAAACAGTACCTGCTGGCCCATCAAGAAAAGAAGTAGCCCAGTGGTTATACTGTCACCTCCTACACGCTAGACAAAAGACAATGTGGTCTCTAATAAAAGTTTGGCAGTTACCTGTCACCTTAGCAGAGGCATAGGAAGCTTGCGAGACCTGTGTTGTCTGCTTGTAAGAGCATTACGGGAGGCCCGTGGGAACTACCAGGCAGGTAGTGTGGTGACAAGTACCACTGACCCAGTAGCAGGTTGACATGATCAGACCCCTGCCTAGTTCAGAAGGGTATAAGTATGCAATCACGTGTGTGGGCATGGCCACTGGACTCTTGGCTGCACATCCCACATGCCACCCAGGTCAAAAAGTGGTGATTACTGCATAGGAGCACTTATACACTGCCTATGGGTAACCCTTGATCATTGAAAGTGATCAGGGGATGTATTTTACAGGGCCCTTGATACAACAATGGACCCAAGACATGCAGATTGACTGGAGGTTCCATGTGGCCTATTATTCCCAAGCTGCTAGAATGATCAAATGATACAATGGTCTCTTAAAGCAGGGCCTATGAGCCAGTTTGCCATGCCTATTTTGGGGTCTCTACCCACACAGCCCCCCTGTCTACCACAGATGAGAATAAGTCTACCAAGACATGATCTGCTTGGGGAGGAAAGTGGGTGACCTCTCAAAGGAGAAGGGCCAGGAGCCTCTTCCTCAATGGGCTTTTATTGGGTTCAATTCACACAGGAATACAGGTAAAGCTCATCAATCATTGTCAGGCAGTAAGGATCAAACAATAGATAACATTGAAAGAACTATGAGGGCTTATTCTGAGTCAGGGTTAGTTAGCTAAAGGGCTATAAACTTTAGGAAACAAACTCATTTCATGCTTGGACCCTTATCAGAAAATTGAGGACATTCTTAGCAAAGCAGTTTTCACAGGATTTTATGCATTCTTTCTTAGGCTTGATCGCCCCAGGGAACCGCCTGTTCCAGCCCAGGGCTGCACCACCCTCCAGCATTGTTTCAGGCTTAAGTCAGGCAGGGGAAGTAAGGTAGCCAAGAGATTAGGAGACTTCTTGCAGACAGAATGAGGACTCAGCCTATGTCAAAGCTGAGGGGTGGGGTTCATCACCCCCTTTTCCTATAGCTCCCCTTTAGAGTGCCCATTTACAAATTGTGCCTGTCTTAGGTCGTCCCTCTCTTGAGGAATCTTGCCCATCATTAACTAACCAGTCATCTGCCTGGGGCCAAGCAGAGTGAAGTAAATTGGGCAGAGGCAGTGCCCCTGCCAGGAAGATAATCTTTGTCTCCTTAGTGGCTTCTGGTCCCAAGGTCCCTCACTCAGCCTTAGCCATGAGGAGGTTACAGCTTCTGAAACCAGGCAGGGTGGTTCCCAACATCTCCTATTTTGTTTGTGAATGCAATTGTAGTTGTTAAGCCAGTGAAACCTACTATTTGCTGTTACTGAATGCAATCTCAAGAAAACAACCTCCGTATACATTGTAAAACCCAAATAAGGAAAAAGATGAGGAGGCACCCAAGGGCTGATAGGACCCAAATACATAAATTCAGTCCATCAAAGCAGTTCTTAGGGTTCAGCCTTTGTAGATTATCATGGATAGTCTGAAACACTTTCTGTTCAGTAAGGCATTTGATATCACTGAGCTGCTGGTGGAGCTCAAGCTGGAGGTGATCAATTTGTCCTTTGAGCTTGGTAGAGAACACGCCCTGCAGGCAATGACAAATATCTGCCCAGGAATGCTGACTGGAATTCCACTTCCCAGGGGTGACACACAGCTTAGAGAAGTCTGAATCGGGGGAGTCCAATGGAGCTTAGGTGGGCCTCGGGTGGGGTAGCCTTTTGTATGATATGGCTTCACCCTCTCTGACAGCAGCTCCAAAGGTCCTTCTGGAGAGGAGACACAAGAACAGCCCCTTCCCCGAGTCAATAGTTCAACTGGGCCTTTCCATCTTCCTTCTCCCAGTGGGTCTTTGTATAAGACAAAAGGACGTGGGCCTATAGGCCTATTTTGTACGAAGTGTTTGTCTATAGGTGACTTCAGATTATCATCACTGTTCAAAAATTGCATGTATATATTGCCAACATGGATAAATTCCTGGGAGATGTTTCCTGACTTCCCCTTTTTTGTTTGTTTAATAATGTTTTAAAGGTCTGGTGAGCCCTTTCAACAATAGCTTGGCCCGTAGGGTTATAGGAGATACCTGTTTTATGCAGAATCCCCCATTTTTCTAAGAAATCCTGAGTGGCTTGTGCCATGTATCCCAAGCTATTATCAGTCTTGATTTCTTGTGGATGGCCTAAGTGGCTGAAGGCCTCGAGCCAATAAGCTCTAATATTCTTTGCTGATTACTCTGTGAGGGGAGTGGCATGCAGAGCACCTGAGTAAGTGTCTACAGATGTATGTAAATATTTGCATCTTCCGAAAGAGGGGTCGTGAGTCACACATGTCTGCCAAATCATTCGAGGTTGCAACTCTCTAGAGTTAATGCCGAGAGTAGGGGGTGCTTTTGAAAGCAATTGACAATCTGGACATTCTCTGATAATCTGTTTTGCTTGGGCCCATGGAATATTAAGTTCTTTATATAGGGCCTGACTCTTTTGGTGAAAAAATTGATGAGACATCACTGCAGACTGAAAAGTATCTGCTAGGCTGATAAGGGCATCAGCCCGAGAATTACCCTCTGCCATAGGTCCGGGCAAGCCAGAATGAGTTCGGATATAGTTAACAAATAAGGGGTGCTTCCTCTTATCTAAAAGACCTTGCAGGTTTAGAAATAGACTTAGTAACTGAGGCTCAATGGACCCTTTTAATAGAGCCTGATCTATATGAAGGAGTGTATATACAGTATAACCAGAGTCACAAACTAAGTTAAGAGGCTCTTTGGGCCAATGCTGAAGGACAAGAATAGCCCCTAAAATTTCTGCCTGTTGGGTGGAAGAGTGCCTTCCAGAAAAATATGTTTCCACTCATTCTCTTCTTTCCAGGTGATAGTAGCTTTACCTGTTTTTCCTGAACCATCAGTAAAGATGGTTCTAGCTTTAGGAATAGGAGTGGTGCTGAATTTTTCCCTTATGTGGATATTAAGAGTAGGGAGGTTTTGGAGAAGTTTATCAGAAGGTAAATGAATATTTAAGATCCCCTACAAAATCAGCAACTGAACACTGAAATTCTACATATTAACTATAAATTTGTTGTAGATACATTTGGGTGAGTGGAACATGTATAACAGCTGGGTCGTGGCCAAAAAGCTGAATTACTCTATCATGGCCTTTGATAATGAGCTGACATAGTGCAGTAATATAGGTAGTAATAGTGCTCTGGGGTTGATGGGATAAAAATAAGCATTCAATCATTTCTAAATTAGGTGATAACTGTCCGATTAAGCCAGTAGGTGTCCCCAGTTTGGGGAAGCAAAAAAGTCTGACAGGTAATGTCTGTTTACCCTAGTGAGCTGCCTGGAAGAAAGTATTGGTTAACTAAATCTAATTCCTTTTTAGCCTGATCACTTAAGGATCTAGGAGAATTTAGGTCTGAATCCCCTTTAAGCATGTTGAATAAGTTGGTTAATTTCCCATTGGTGATCCCTAAACTGGGAAAGATCCAGCTGATGGTGCCTAAGAGTTGTTGTAAACTGTTAAGTGTTAAAGGGTTTGGTACCTGGATCTGAACTATTTGAGGTTAACCCTATGGTGAAATAAGACATATCCAAAAATACTGCCAAGGCTGATAATGATGTACCTTTTCTGGGCCTATGAGTAGTCCTGCTGATGAGACATTGTCCTCAAGACAGAGGTAAACTTGCTTCAGCTCTTCTTGAGAAGCTTCAGCAATTAGGATGTCATCCTCATAATGATAAATAACAGTTTGAGGAAACTGAGTCTGTACTGGCTGAGCAGCCTGATGAACAGAATGTTGGCAAATGGTAGGGCTGTTTAACATGCCCTGCGGCAGGACTTTCCACTGCAACCTCTAACGGTTGAGAGTTACTAAGTACTGGGACTGAAAGGGCAAATCTCTCGCGGTCCTTTTCCACTAGGGGAATGGTGAAGAAGCAATATTTTAAGTCAATAACAATAAAAAGCCATTCTTTTGACATACACACTGGGTTTGGAACCCCTGGCTGAAGGGCTCCCATGGGTTGTAAGATTTCATTAATTTTCTAAGGTCATGAATAAGTCTCCATTTCCCTGTTTTCTTGGGAAATACAAAAAGTGGGAGTACTGGGCAGTTCTGTGTGTCCTGCCCCTAATTTTTGCTGTACAAGGTTTTGAAATTTTTCTAGCCTCTCCTTTGTCAGCAGGCACTGGTTAACCCACACAGGTATATTAGACAGCCAAGTGAGGGACAAAGGAGATGCCTGGACAGTGGCCACTAAGGAAAAGGTGGCAGGGTGATGTGTATTCCCCACTGAGTGAGGAGATCCCTGCCCCAGATATTAAGTGGGGTGGGAAGGACGTAAAGCTGAATTCACACAACTTGGCCATCCAGACCAAAACATGGGGAGAGAGAGATAGAAAAATAGTAGAAGGATAGTAGAAATCCCTTTTTCAAAACTAAGTATGCTGACAGTCTCCCAAAGCACAAAGGCTGCAGTCTCTTACCTCAGGGATGACCTGGCTGGAACTCCCCTTCCAGGCTTGCTGTCTGTACCAGTTCTAAGTTGGCTGGTAGGTGCTGCTTGGAACCATGGTCCTGGGGGCTGACCCAGTGGGCCAAGACCTGCGCTCAGCACCGGGCTTGGGGGAAGGTTGCTCCCACTAGCACAGGGAGGAAGGAATGCGTGGGGGACCAACCTCCCCTCTGCTACTGCTGCTGGTCGGGCAGAGAGACCCAGCCCTGCAGTGCTGCAAGTTCATGGGAGCTGGCACCCCAGCTGTGTTCACTGGGCACAGCCATGATGCTCGTTGCAGGTGGGGCAACCCATGGGAAGGGCCTGGTTGGTGTCCAGAGTTGCCACCACTGCTGTTGTGCCGCAGGTCCCTTCTCTTTGTGTCTAAACTTTCCTGCTTATGAGGACTTCTCTGTCCTACTTTTCCCCCCATATTTCCAAGTCTAAAGATCCCTTATCTGGGAGACATCCTGCAGCCTGAAAAAGCTGCTGAATTAGCCTAAAACATTATTCCTTAGAGAGTCTGTTACCCATGGTTGAGGATTTGTAGAAACCTTTAAAGAAATTCCTTAACAAATAAATGAACCTTTTCTGAAATTTCTCCCGCTGCAAGCTCAGGGATTATGAAACCAGTTTCAGTTTTACTTTTACCCCATCTGCACCCTCAGATCCTGTTTCTTGCTAATGAGGAGAATGTAGTGGGTCGAAATGTGCTGCTTGTGAGGAGGGCTCCCAAGACAATCATCCCTTGGCCATCCCTACCTTTTTACATGCCTCGGTTTCTCTCCCAGTCATCTAGAACAGCTGAGAGGGCTCAGAGCACTGGGTGACTAACCCTTAAATCACGCTTCCCCAGGCGAGCCAGAAGTTAAATTATTTGAGGTGAATTCCCTCTAAGGCCCTTACATGTCTCAGGGATTTGACCCCAGACACCTTCACAAGGCCCCCGCTCACATAAGGATGCCCGAGGTATTTTGTCTTACACTGGAGGTTGGACGAAATGCTTATGGACTGCCCCCCAAACTCTAAATGAGAGGAGTTGGAGGGGGTCCCAGCTCCGTTTTCCACCAGAAACAGTACTCCATTGGACTACAGCTCCAATTCAGCTACAAGTACAGACTAGGGATGCTTTGCTAAACCCAGGCATGGAGAAACAAGGGAACATTCTGTTGCCTGCACTTGAAGGCCTGGAGCATGTACAAATGGCCACTTGGACATGGCCTTGGGAGATAAAGGCCCCCATATGCGTTGGGTGGCTCTTGTTGCCCTTTGGGGACAAGGGATAGAGAGAAACTTGCACATAGTGCCCAGGGTGATTGGGGCATGGGCCCCAATTTTAAAGGTGACATACCCAGGGTGAATAGACCATGAAATACTGCTCCATGGATCCTTTGTGATATCCCTGTGGCCAATTACGAGTTCTCCACTCATTGCAAGTAGATGCTGAACCCCCAGTTGAGGTACAAAAGGTATGGTATTCATGCCCAAGGAGGCCGCCATCTTGTCAACTGACCAGAAACTTGCCTATATCTTGCCTGAGGGTTGTGATTTGTCGTTGTTAATGCCAATAACTGCTGTTGTGGTATATGGGCACAGGGCTCTGCCCTCCTCACCAAGGGATCTTCGCGGAAAACACCCTCGCATAGACTGTATGGTGAGGAACCTTACAGGGGTAGAATATAGGGAAAGTGAAGTCAGTCAGGCTCCCTCACCCAGATAATCAGGAAACTGGGATTTGGCAGTGTTTCTGTAACTGTGCTTAAGGACCCACATGTGCAGAATTGAGGTCTGTGTTGGCACACTGCTGCCTTTGTGTGCACTTAGTATATAAGGATGTCAGGACTTCCTGTGGCATGACTTGTGGCTTGTAGCAAGTATGGATCACCCCACTCTGGAATAAAGGCCTGTCAGACATCCATATGGCTCAGTGAAATTTCTACCATCTGCCTGAATCCTGTGTGCACCTGTCCAGCTTTGAATGGCTGCAGAACAGCTATCTTTTAAGAAAAGTAAGTTATGCGGGACCTGCAATTATACTTCTAAATGCAAAGACATAAAACACCAGATTCTGAAAGTTACAGCACTGCATAGTTGCTTGGGGCAGCTTCATTGAATATATTTATTCAATATAAGGCCCGTAACATATATCTTAAGAGATATAAAACCCCTTCGTATTTAATTTCAATTGTGATCAGCCTTCAATAAAATAATCAAATAAGTATTATGATATTTTTGGTTAAAATTTCAGGCAAGATGGTGATGATGTAGTGGAAGCAGAGATTTTAAATTTTTACAAATCCTCACATAAAAACAAACATGATGATTGGATAGAAAAGACAACACTAGGTGCCAAAATATTCACATGAGCCCCAGCATACAAACAGGTATAGACAAATTATTAAGACTTGTAACACCAGGTTGTTATGTAGGCTTGTGTGGAAAACATCAGAAGGAAGCAACAAGACATTTGGAAAGCCTAAGAACAGAAGGATCTCAGAAATCCAACAGTTATTCCTTGGGAAGCACAGCAACGTAAAAGCACAAGATTTACATGAGAAAGTAAACTAGATTGTCACTAAATATTTAAAACAAGTATACCTTATGTTACAGTGAAATGGAGTAACATTTAAAGTACTCAAGAAAAGATAAGAGCTAAGCTTTTCTTTTTCAGCACAATTGATGATCTGCTAAAACACATATGGTTCTTGCTTACCCTATTCCTCAGTGTATGCCAGATATCTACGTAAATCTCATTTGAGCTGGAAAGCCCGAGTTCCTACAAAATCTCAAAACTGACTCATGAGGACACCTCTCCAGGGAAGGATGCTACACTGAAGAAAGACTTTGGGAACAGAATTAAAAATGAGTAGGGCAAAAAGAGTAGAGAAAGGAGAGAGAAATTTTAGATGAATGTGTAAGAGATAAACACACAGGAAATCTCAGAGAATAAACTGCCATATGTTTAACTAGAGCACAAAAATAAGAGTACAGGGAGCTTTGTGAAGTTATAAAAGTTACCTGAAAACATACCTCCTCGTGAAAGCACAGAAAATTCAATTCGTGTGAAAATGAGCAACACAGAAGTAATAAGGCCAGATGCCATGCAGTTACTATAAGAAAATAAAGAAAAATAGACTAAGGAGTAGAATAATATACTTCCAAAAAAGTATGCATGCCAGAAAAGCCTGCCTCCCAAAATTAAAAATCTAATTTATAACAAGATAAGCTATAAATATATTAAAGATTTATGAAAGGCAAAAAAACTATTAAAAAATCAGAAATGAGATGCTAGATCTTAAGAAAGAATCAGAAAAAAAATTTAAATCATAAGATGTACAGGATCAAATAGATATAACATAATGATTTAGCAGATATCAATAGCAAAAAACAGGAAAAATTTACAGATTTTTTTTAAAGTCCTTGCTGGGTGTCTCAGTCAATTGCAGCATTGTCCCTTACACCAAAATGTTGTGGATTCGATCCTCAGGGCACATGCTTAGGCTGTGGGTTTGATCTGGTTGGCATGTATACAGGAGGTGACCAATCTGTGTTCCTCTCTCACATCAATGATTTTTTTCTCTCTCTTTCTACCCCCCTCCTCTCTCTCTAAAATTAATAAACATATTTTTGGGTGAGGATTACAAAAATAAATAAACATGGAGGTAGAAAAATTTGGGAGACAGTAAAGATATCGAAGGCAGGTAAAGAAAATCTAATAGTAGTACCTGAAGAAGAGTGTTGAACCAGGAGAATGGAATGTATAAAAACTATATTAAAATTATAAAATAGATATATTAAAACTATAATCAAAAACATTCTTGAATTTTTTAGAAGTTTCAAATGTCTTTTTTAAAAGATAAAACAAATACCTGAAATTATTAATCTATAATGACCAATCCATTTTTGTAAAATTATTTAACTTTATATTAAAAAAATTACCTATTCAGTCAAAAAGCATAAGATTTATATGGAAGAGTTAATTAGCTTATCATGAGATATTTAAGATGGCTATACCTTATGCTACAGCAAAATGGAGTATATTTAAGTATTCAAGGAAACAAAATGTGAGCCAAAGATTTCCCATTCAACAGAACTGATCTTCACTTCTAAAGACTACCAACTGTTATCAGTATGAAATTATTAGTGCAATGTTATTTACATAAATCTTTTCTAAGTCATCTTCTAGATGATTTGGGCAATGAGAATTATTAGAAACATATTGATATAAGGACCAGTGGTAAGAGTTTTATAAAGATGTACCTCAAGGATGTTTTCGTACTAGACCAGCATAATAAAATGAGTATCACAATAAATTAAGTAGTAGTCTTTTTTTCTGGTGAAGGATCTTGCAAGACCTGTGAAGCACAATAAAATGAGCTATGCCTGTAGATATTTACTTATAAAACTAAGAGGGCATCTGAAAGAAATAACTTATAACATGCAATGGCTATATGATTTGCTAGTATAGCAAATAGTATAAACATAAAACTTGTGAAATGATGTGGAGAAATATGCAAACAATGTTTCATATTTTAGTAACCGTTATTGGTATTAACAGTATTACTATTGTTATTCTTAATTAGTTCACATATGACATGCTATAAAAATGAGTAATCATGGAATATTCTAATTCAAACCTGAGACTCTTGGGTTTGCAGGCTGGCATTCAATCCACTGAGTCACACCAGCCAGGGCCCTCTAATTCTATCACATCCTGTGTTCTGTGGAAGAAAGTGGATACATATAAGTGAAATATAAATGTAATGTAGACAAGGTTAAGTAAAAATCCTATGATTGGTTATTCATTAGTAGTGGGAATATTAGTATGAGTATGAACTCATGAAGTTTTATTCATTATACATATATGTATATATCTATATTTTTTATATTCTCTTTCTCTCTCTGTTTCTGTATCCTTCTCCACACATAAGAGATATCATATTCTCAGATGATTATATACACATACATATTATTTACATATATAAACTGAATATATAAATATGCATGTATTTCGTATACATTACCTACTTACTTAGTAGCAATGAGCATCTATGATGCTTCCTTAAATGAGCATTTTCTTTTAAAAGAATCCAGAACTGATTCCATGTGTTAGAATAGCTCAGCTTACCATGTCATACCTTATTGTAAAGTAGCTATCAACAAATAATGAAGCCATGTCTAAAGGACCAAAAGGACGCTGGTAGTAATTTGAAAAGACACCAATGTGTAAATCCAAGAACACAGGGTTGAGGCTGAAGCAGTCCGTTGCACACAGAGACTGAGACAGACTACATTAACAGATAAAAGGAGTGGCTGCACACTGACTGCCTCACCCCGCTCTCAGACTGGCACAGCACCACACAGAGAGTGCTCTCCTGATACTGCAGTATTTTCAGTGATAAAAAGATAGCCCATGGTGAACATCCAGCTCCATCAGCATTCTTTGTTGCTTCTTGGCCCATTCTTCTGCCTCTTCCCCAATCCTCACCCTGTGGCAAGAAAACTAATTCATAGCCTCTCTGAATGCTGAGTATAGGGCCCAGAACCAGCCATTTAGGAAGCATAACTAGAGAATCCAGACAACCATAGGGCCTACCCTACAGCCATGCTTGGGCAGGGAATCAGGCCAGGAGAGAATTGAATGATGTATTTAAAATATACCCAGCCAATCAGAGGTTAAGAAATGAAGGAGAACTAGATGGTCCCTAACAAACAAAAGGTGAAGGAATTCAAACCCCTAAACTGGCCTTACATGAAATGCTAAACAGAGTTCTTTGTGTGCAAATTTAAAATTGCTAATTAATATCATAAAAATATATGAAGATAGAGTAAAACTCCATGGTCATGGTGAATATTTAAAGTAGGATTCCCTAATACGGTCATTGTGGTGCATAATTCACTTATAATTCTAATATAAGAGTTCAAAAATAAACATTACAATCATAACTACAATAGTGTGTTATTGGATACATAATATAAAACATAGGTAAACTATAACAAAAATAACCTAAAATTTAGCTGGAAAGAAAAACAAAAATATAAAGTTTAGGAATGCTATCAAAGTTAAGTTGTTATCAGTTTAAAAGAGCATGCCAAAAATTAAGATATTTTATGTAATCTTTATGGTAATTACAAAGAAAAAACCCACAGGGATTTTACAAAGGAACATGATGAGGAAGCCAAAGGATCCTGATGTTACAGTCATCAGATCACAAAAGATGACAGAAAGATAAGACAAGGAATGATTCTACAAAAAGACTGAGAACACAATTAACAAAATGGCAATAGTAAGTCATTCCCTATCAATAATTACTTCAAAAGTGAACAGATTAAATTCTCTAATCAAAAGATATAGAGTGGCTGAATGGATTAAAAGAAGATCTAATGATATACTGCCTACAGGAGGCTCACTGTAGATTTAAAGACAAACATAGACTGAAAGTGAAAGAGCAAAGGAATAGAGAAAGGTTTCGCTTAAAGAAAATGGCAATAAAAAAAGCTAGGGCAGCTATACTTACATCAGACAAAATGGACTTTGAACAAAATGACAAAAAGAGTGACAAAGAAGGTCATTGTATAATGATAAAGTTGTCAATCCATGAATTTATAGTAAGTGTAAACATTTACACGCTCAATATCAGAACACCTAAATATATAAAGCAAATGCTAAAAGAACTAACAGGAGTAATAAACAACAATACAATAGCAGTTGGGGAATTTAATAACACATTCTCACCAATGGATAGGTCTTGGAGAGAACCAATGAAAAATAAAGCAAATTTTAACACTATAAAATGAGTGAAACTGACAGTCATATATAGAAAATTCTACCCATTAGCAGAATACACATTCTTCTCAAGCCCACATGGATAGATTACATGTTAGTACCCCTTCAATAGGTCTTCACAAATTCAAGAAGATTGAAATTATACCAAGTATTTTCTTTGACCATAATGCTATAAAACTAGGAATCATACCTTAAGAACCCTGAAACACCAATCCAAAAGAACCTATGCACTCCAATGTTCACAGCAGCACAATTTATAATAGCCCAGTGCTAGAAGCAACCTAAGTGCCCATCAGTAAATGAGTAGAATCAAAAAACTATGGGCCTAGCTGGTGTAGCTCAGTGGATTGAGCACGGGCTGGGAACCAAAGGGTCCCAGTTTGATTCTCAGTCTGGGCACATGCCTGGGTTGCAGGCCAAGTCCCCAGTGAGGGCCATGTGAGAGGCAACCATACATTGCTTTCTCCCTCTCTTTCTCCCTCCCTTCTCCTCTCTCTAAAAATAAATAAATAAAAAATCTTTAAAAAATATTAAAAAACTACGGTGCATTTACACAATGGAATACTACACAGAAGAAAGAAAGAAGGAGCTTCTACCCTTTGTGAAAGCATGAATGCAACTGGAGAGCATTATGCTAAGTGAAATAAGCCAGGCGGTGAAAGACAAATACCATATGATCTCACCTATAAGTAGAACTTAATCAACAAAACTAACAAGCAAGCAAAATCCAACCAGAGAAAGTGAAATTAAGAACAAACTGACAGTAACCAGAGGGAAGGTGGGCGAGGATAATTGGGGGGGAAAGGGGGAGGATTTTCAGGAACATCTATAAAGGATATATGGATAAAACCAAAGGAATGTGGGGTCAGGGGTGGGAGGTGGGGATGGCTGGGGTTGGGGGGAGACATGGGAGGAAAATGGAGACAACTGTACTTGAACAACAATAAAAAAAAGTTAAAAAAACTAGGAATTAATAACAGGAGGAAACTCATGAATATTTAAAATCAACAGTACTCTCCTGAACAACACATGAATCAAAGAAAAAATTAAGAGGAAGTTAAAACAAAGTATCTGGAGGCAAGTAAAGATAGAAACATGGCATACCAAAAATGTATTGGATCCAAAACAGTTATAAGAGGGATGAATATTTATAGCAATAAAAGCATACGTCAAGAAAATAGATTTCAAACAACCCAACTTTCTACCTCATGACACTAGAAGAAACTAAGCCCAAAGTTAGCAGGGGAAAGGAAGTAATTACCATTAGAGCAGAAGAAAATAAAGTAGAACAGTAAAACAATAGAAAAAAAATTAACAAAGAGTTGGTTCTTTGAAAAGATAGACCAAATTAATAAACCTTTATTTATCTAGACTAACCAAGAAAAAAAGAGAGAGGGCCAAAATAAACAATTGTGAATGAAAGAGGAGACATTACAACTGATACAACAGAAATGCAAAATGACTGTAAGAACCAACAAACTGGATAAATATTTAGAAACATACAACCTACCAAAACTGAATCATGAAGAAATAAAAAATCTAAATAGACCAATATCAAGCAAGAAAGTTAAATCAGTAATCACAAAATTCCCAACAGAGAAAATTCCAGGACCAGATAGTTGCACTAGTAAATTTTATCAAATTTTTAAAGAAGAATTAATGTCTATCTTTTTCAATTTTTTCCAGAAAAACAAAGAGGAGAAAATACTCCCAAAGTCATTTTCTGAGTCCAGCATTATCTGAATATCAATGTTAGGTAATATTTAATAATAAAAAAGAAAACTACAGGAAATATAGCTCATGGTTATAGATGTAAATATCCTCAATAAAATACTAGCAAATTGAGTTCAGCAACCCATGAAAAGGATTATATACCATGATCCAGAGACCTTCATTCTTGGTATGCAAGGATGGTTTAAAATAAGCAAATTGATAAAGGTGATATACCACACTGATAGAATAAAAGATAAAAAATTATGTGATCATCTCAACAGATGCAGGAAAAAGCATTTCACAAAATCCAAATTCATTTATGATAAAAACTGTCAACCGATTAGTTATAAAAATGAACATACCTCAGCATATTAAAGACCACATATATCATGCCCACAGCTAAACCATTATTCAATGGTGAAAGGTTGAAAGCCTTACCTCTAAGATCAGAAAGAAGAAATGAGTTCCCACTCTCACCAAACCTACTTAATATAGTACTGGAAGTTCCAACCAGAGAAAAAGTAAAAAATCTCAAAATTGGAAAAGAAGATGTAAAATTCTCTTTATTTGAAGTTGAGTTGATTTTATATAGAGAAAAGCCTAAACACGCCACCCAAAAACTGATAGAACTTTTCAACAATTTAGTAATGTTGCAAAATACAAAGTTAATGCACATTTATATACACTAATAATTATCTGAAACAGAAATAAAGAAAATGATCTCACTCATAATGTCATCAAAATAATAAAATAACATTAAATATTTTATCATTATCAACATGACATATCAAAATCTTTTGGTGAAAGACCGCTACAGTGCAACTACAGTATTTTCATGAAAGAAATTGGAAAGTGCACATATATTGAAAAAAATGCAACAATATTCTGTTTTCATGGATTGAAAGAATAAATGCTGTTAGACGGTCCATGCTAACCAAAACCTTCTATAGGTTCAATACAATCACTATCAAGATTTTAATGGCATTTTTTTTTTACAAAAGTATAACAAAATTCTAAAATTTATATGAAACTACCAAAGCCTCCAAATAGCCAAAATAATCTCAAAAGAGAAGAACAAAGTTGAACATTACACTTCTGATTTCAAACTATATTACCAAGTTTTAGTAATCAAAACTGTATTATACCGACATAAAAAGAGATAACATAGGCCAGTGGAACAGAACCAAGATCCTAGAAGTAAAACCATGCATATAGGGTCAACCAATATTTGACAAGGAAGCCAAGAATATTCAATGAAGAAAAGATAGTCTTTTAAATAAATAGTGATGGAAAAATTAGATATTCACAAATAAGAAGTAAAACTACACCTCTATCTTTTATAATTTACAAAATTAACTCAAATGTATTAAAAACTTAAATGTAGGATCTGAAACTATAAAGCTCTTAGAATAAAACATAGGGAAAAATTCCTTGACATGAGTCTTCGCCATGATTCTTTGGATATGACACCTAAAACATAAGCAACATAACCTAAAATCAAGAAGTATGATATCAAATTAGAAAGCTTCTGTACAGCCACAGAAATAATCAACAAAGTGAAAAAACAACCTATGGAAAAGAAGAAACCATGTGCAAATTAGATATTTGACAAGAAGTTAGTATCCTGTAGTAAAAAACAATCCAAATAAAAAGTGGCAGAGGATGCTAATAGAATTTTCCAAAGAAGCTATTCGAATGACAAACAGCTACTTGAAAAAGTTCTCAATACCACTAATTATCAGAGAAATGCAATTTGAAGCCATATTGTGTCATGTCTGTTAGAATGACTCTGATCAAAAAGACAAGAAATAACAAATGATGGTGAGGATGTGCAGGAAAGGAAACCCTTGCTCACTGTTGATGAAAATGTAATTTGGTGCAGTCAGTATGGAAAACAGTATGAGGTTCCTTCAAATGTTAAAAACGGAACCGCCATATGATCCAGCAATTCTACTTCTGAATATATGAAGGTCTTTCCAGAATATTTCCAGCCATGTAATATGAAAAATAGAGAACTTTCTTTAAGAAGATACAAGAAATATTATACATAGGAAAATGACACCTCGGTTCCGTTCAAAATAGGCACCTTGGGACCTCGCATAGTTCTCCCAATTGCCATCATCTGCGCTGTCATAGTTTCCCGAATCTCATTATGATCTGGAATCTCTTTCCTTTCAAAATTGATTTTAATTTTGGGAAAAGCCAGAAGTTGCAGGGCGCCCAATCTGGGCTGTGGTGGGGGTGCTGAGTCACCTTGGTGGTTTGATGTTTTGCCAAACAACTCTGCATGAGACATGATGCATGAGTAGGTGCATTGTCACAATAAGCTGCCAAACATGACTTGCCCATAGCTGCAGCCTTCTGAATCATCTGAATAGTTTTTGCAGAGGAACATTCAAGCTTAATGCAAGATTTGATGCAGGTTCGTTGCTCTACTCAGTCTTTTTTTTTTTTTTTTTTTTTGTGAAAAGGAAAGGAATTATTTATTTACAAGTTATACAGACTTAGAGTAGTGACTTAATGTCTTCATTAAAATACTAAAGTCCTTTAGAATACCCACAGATGCACACAGTCCTTCCTTCTCCCCTCTGCCCAGTCTGGGGTACTGTATCTCAGGAAAAAAGAAGTAGAAGTCCATGATTCAGGTTCCCAGCACCATCAGCTGTGTCGCTGCTGCGATCTCCAGTTAATCTAAAGCCAGGTGGCACCTTCTCATGGCACACCTTCTTATGGCCCACAACAAGAGTCCTATCACCCCTTTTCTTCCCAGCAAAGTCTCTCCTGCTTCCTAAGCTGCGTGGCAAAAGGAGCAACTCAAAGCCACGTGGTCCTCTCTCTCGCCCAAGCCAGAGGTCCTCACTGTGCCAAAACCACATGATCCACATTTCACATGGCTGACGCACCTTCAGTCAGTCATTTTGAATGCAATGGCCACAGTGTACACATGCTCACTCGATGGCATCTACTGCCCGCACTGATTAGGACAGTGAAGTCATCATTGTTCATACATGCGCGTTCCAGTCCACTCTCCTGGCTACCAGATTACATCAAATGTCGAGCAAACCAGTCTTATTATATTAACAATGGCTGGACTTTTTTTTGGACTAACCTTGTATATATGAAAGAAATGAAAGCACTGTCTCCAAGAAATATAGAAACAACAGAAGATGACATATCAATGAATGAAGATTGTTATATACGTAAACAATGGAATACTATTCAACCACAACAAAGAGGGAAATCCTGCCACTTGCAACAACATGCATGGATCTTGAGGGCATTTTGCTAAGCGACATAAGTTAGAGGTAGACAGATAAAGTAAGGATCTCACTTATATATGGAATCTCTTTTTAAAAAGCTGATAGTAAACTAGATGTGTGGTGGCTAGAAATGAGAGAGTGGGTATTGGGTGAAGGTAGTCAAAAGGTACAAATTTCCAGTTCTAAGTAAGTACTTGGGAAATAATATACAACATAATGACTACAGTTAACACTGCTTTAAGACACATTTGCAAGTTGCTAAGAAAGTAAGTCTTAGAAGTTCTCACTTCAAGGAAACAACTTGTAACTATATAAGGTTATGAATGTTAACTAAACTTATTGAGGTAATCAATATTTTATATATGGGGTATATATCATTATGTTGTACACTGTAAGCTTGCACAGTGTTGTATGTCAATTATATCATAATAATAAAGACATTTTATTTAGGATATGAGGTACTTACCTATCATTAGGTGGTCATGTGGTTCATTAATCCCCGTTTTTCTTTATACTGATGAGGGTCTGCAAAGATTCTGACATGTCATGTTGATATTGATAAAACTTGGTTTTCTAACCAAATACTAGTCCATTGAGTCTCAAATACATATAAGGTCAAGACCATAAATTATTTTTACTCTATGCTTCTTCCCAATCTAGAAAGTAAAGCACAGTTATTATAATATTTTGTCATTTTAGTGTTTATTGCAAAGCATGTTAAGTTGGAGACAACTCCAGGTTTCAATAGTTTCCCTTTCCTTCATGATAAAATGAAGGCTATAGCACTTAGGTTTAAATAAAATGCCAGAGTAAGTTAATTAAAAAAAAAAAACAATTTCTAGCATTAGAAGTTATTCTTTTTACACATGACAAATCTAAGATTAAAAACAGTCATCTGGTGGAAGTCAAAATCTGCTTGGTATACCAAAGGCATTGACAGCTTTCTGATTACGTGAAACAATGACATATGCTTTGAAACTTGAAGATTTTAAAATAAAGAGTGCCACCTTTCCTGATGAAGATTTATACTTATTTGCACCTGTATGTTTGCTTTGGGACTTGGATCCAAATGCTTTTTATAATTTAATATTAGCTATTTAATGCTTCTTGTTAACACAAAGGTAAATAAGGAATGTCACTTGAGGCAGTGACTGGTACAAGCACTGAATTTACTTAATGTATTTGGAACTAAGATATAAAAAAGTTAGTATGAGAAGTATAAATTGAAAACAATTCCTTTTTTGTTTCTGCAGATGAAGATATTTTGGACTTTCCATTAACCCTGGCATCTTCCAGGCAGGTGTTTGAGGGCTGTAATTTGGAGACATTTTTCCTTTACAATTAGATGAATTATTTATAGATATAATTTATCAATTCACTTTTTATTCAGTGTGAAGGTGATGAGTCATTTTTAACAAGTCCTCAAAACTGCTGTACATTGTTCAGATTGCTTGACCCTGAACATGCACAGATTAGAGAAATAACACAATGACATTCTAATAGTTCTAACTTTCTTTATGAAACAATGATATTCCAGCAACTTCAGTGCTTTGTAAAATCTTCACTTTGTCCCTCTGACTTAACAAATGGCCTACTTTATTGTTCTGAAAACCTAGATTTCCAAGTAATATTTCATATGATTCATTTACTTAACACATGCTTATTGATTACCTTATATGTAATCTGCTGGGGAGGGGTCTACAAATGCATTTATGCCTTTGCTTTAATGCCATCTTCTACAAATAGAGGTTTTAGGGTAAAAGGAAGCAGTCTGGCTCCCTCACCCAGATGTCTGGGGAACTAAGATAAGCTGTGCTCTCATAGCCTTGAGACTGGGTCTGATAAACAGTTCTCATAACATTGAATGGGCTTGCATGCGCAGAATCTCGCTGTGTTATACAATGTATTCCGGCACCCTGCTGGCTTTGTCTGTATTAGTAGATAAGGAGGTTGGGACTTCCCACTGAGGGACTAGTGACATGCAGTGTGACATGCAGTGACACACAGGAACACGCTGGGGACATGCGGCTTGCAGTGTGTATGGATCACCCTCCCTTGAATAAAGGCATGCATGGCTTCCCAAAGGCTCCATGAATATTATTCTGTCTGCCTGAATCCTGTGAACCTGTCTGGCCTTGAAAGGTCGCAACACAGGTAAAATAAATTTTCTTTTCTTAGTGTCATCTTCCTGACGTGCACATATTTTTAATTCCTACTCTATAGCACTTTTGACATGGTGAAATACAATTTAATAAATGAAAGTTAGATGAATGAATATTTATTTCTCAGGATAAAAACCCAGTTTAAACAGAATCCTCTACCTTATTTAAGGACAATGCCCTTAAAACGATTCTCCTTAATGAACTGTAAGGCTTACCTGGGGCCTAAGAAACGCCTGATTCACCAGGGCCTCCTAACCCATCTGTCTATGAGTAACTGTTTTAGGCAGTCCTCAGAAAACAGAATAGAATGCTTACATATTGACAACAATTTTAGAACGCCTCAGCATTCAGAGGCACAGCTACACATGAATTTTGGAAGTTTAAGTGTACTGAAAAGAAACTTTATCACATTTTACCAGGTGGCCATATCTTATGCATGAATTAGAAGAGGCCTTTGGGAAAGTGGGAACTGATGGATTAGGCTCGTCTGAAATCACTTGTGGCTGTGGTAGATGTTGCCCTAAAGTAATCAGGATGTTAGCACTGTTGTTTCCGGAGACGTTCCAGTCTAATTACTCTTGCCTACCTACTTTTCTCCCTGAAGTTTCGATGAAATTTTTCTTTGCCACCTTGGAAAGAAAATTTAAAGCTAATAAAGTCATGTTCATTTAAAGAATGACTACAATAATTTAATGTATGGTTATGGAAATTATAAGAATAAAATGACTATACATTTACTTATAAAAGATTCAATCACATGCTTCAAATAAATCTTTAAATAAATCTCATGTAAAGATAATCACAAACAGACCTCTGCCAACCACCATAAAGTAAACATGGGTAATTGAATGATTCAGAAATGCTCTATTTGAAAAATAATTTAGGGAAAAATCAGGAGACAGCATTAACTTCATTTTCTCGAGAAAACAAGGCATTATCCTACATCGATTACTACGTTTAACTAGCAACTCATGACTCTGAGGTCTCTAGATTGACATGTTCTTTAGAAATGTTTGCCACTATCTAAAAATATCCTAATGATAATTACAAGATTGGAATACTTTGAAGGTGAATTAACAAATTTTAAAAACTGTTGCAATACGATCAATTGATTTTATTCCTTGATATTAAAAAATTGCCAAAATTTTAAAGAGAGCTTTTGACAATCCTTTGGCCTATTCTGAGGAACTGAGATTTTTCTTAATAGTGGAATTTTTAAAGACAGTAAAGAAGAAGAAGGAGAAGGAGGAGGAGGAGGAGGGAGAGTTGAGGAATGTAATTTATATATTTTGAGTTATTTTCAATTTATAGGGTGAAACCAATTGTATAATACATTTTTACATTAATACTTTTACTCTAATTTTCCTTTTTAAAAATATATTTTATTGACTATACTATTACAGTTGTCCCTTTTTTTTCTCCCCTTTATTCCCCTCCACCCAGCACCTCCTCTCCCACCAGAATCCCCTGCACTTAGTTCGTGTACACGGGTCAACATATAAGTTCCTTGGCTTCTCCATTTCCTATACTATTCTGAACCTCCCCTTGTCTATTTTGTACCTACCATTTATGCTTCCCATTCCCTGTACCTTTACCCCCATCCTCCCCTCTCCCCCTCCCTGCTGATAACCCTCTACATGATCTCCATTTCTGTGAATCTGTTCCAGTTCTAGTTGTTTGCTTAGTTTGTTTTTACTTTTGTTTTTAGGTTCGGTTGTTAATAGCTGTGAGTTGTCATTTTACTGTTCACAGTTTTGATTTTCTTTTTCGTAGATAAGTGCCTTTAACATTTCTTATAATAAGGGCTTGATGAAGATGAACTCCTTTAACTTGACCTTATCTGGGAAGCCCTTTATCTGCCCTTCCATTCTAAATGATAGCTTTACTGGATAGAGTAATCTGGAATGTAGGTCCTTGCCTTTCATGACTTCAAATATTTCTTTCCAGTGCCTTCTTGTCTGTAAGGTTTCTTTCGAGAAATCAGTTGAGAGTCTTGAGGAAACTCCTTTGTAGGTAACTGTCTCCTTTACTCTTGATGCTTTTAAGATTCTCTCCTAATGTTTAATCTTGAATAATGCAGTTATGATGTACCTTAGTGTGCTTCTTTGGGTCCAGCTTCTTTGGGACTCTCTGAGCTTCCTGGACTCCTGGAAATCTATTTCCTTTGCCAGACTGGGGAAGCTCTCCTTCATTATGTTTTTCAAATAAGTTTTCAACTTTTTGCTCTTCCTCTTCTTCTGGCACCCCTATGATTTAGATATTGGAACATGTAAAGTTGCCCCAGAGGTTCCTAAGCCTCTACATTTTTTTGAATTCTTGTTTCTTCATTCTGTTCTGGTTGAATGTTTATTTCTTCCTTCTGGTCCCAATCATTGAGTTCAATCCCAGTTTCCTTCCCTTCACTGTTGGTTCCCTGTGTATTTTTCTGTGTTTCTCTTTCCATAGCCTTCATTTTTTCCTCTATTTTGCAACTATACTAAACCATTTCTGTGAGCATCCTGATTATCAGTGTTTTGAAATCTGCATCTGATAGGTTAGCTGTCTCTTCATCACTTAGTTGTATTTTTTTCTGGAGCTTTGATCTGTTATTTCATTTGGACCATATTTTTTTTAACTTGCCATGCCTGTTACATAGTAAGGGGTGGAACCTTAGGTATTTCCAGGGCAGGACAACTGACATGGTTGTGTTGTGGAGCTCTGTGTGGAGGAGGGGTCTGAGAGGGAATAATGCCACTTCTGTGTCACTTCCCCCACTTCCCAAAAGCAAATTAGGCCCTTCTGGTGCTGATTCCTGGGTGGGTGGTTTTTCGTACGTTTTAGGACTCTGTGGGTCTCTCCAGCAAACTCTCATGTGAGACTGTGTGTTTCTCCTGCTGCCTCAATCCCCACAGGCTTTTTCAGTCAGAGGTTTTGAGGCTCTATTTCCCCACACTGGAACCCTGAGGTCTGCTCACTCCACAATTGTTCTTCCCTATGTATCTGCATGCAAACGTGGGGCCACCAGTTTGCCAGCCACAGCCTTGCCCAACGTGTCCTCTAGCCCCCACCTTGCTGCATGTCCTCTCTGCCCCAGCTGCCTGTCTCTGCACGTCCCTCCAGTCTGAGTGAATGTTTCTTCTTTAACTGTTTGGTTGTTGGACTTCCACAGTTTGATTTTCTGGCAGTTCCGGTTAGTTTTTGTTTTAAATTTGTTGTTGTCCTTCCTTTGGTTGCAGAAGGAAGCAAAATATATGTACCTATGCCTCCATCTTGCCCAGAAATGTACTGTATTTTTCCATTGCCATTTATGCCCCCTATATCCTCTTCCACCTCCACTCACCTATCCTCCCCCAATCAGCATTCTAACTTAGCAATTAAAGTTCTGTTTCCTATATGTCATATATTGATATACTATTTTTAGTAACCTCTTGATTGGTATGTCAATGAAAACAAGATTTCTATTATAATAACATTTTTCAAAAATCATTTTTTTAATTCATGTTAACAGAAATATGACCATCTAGAGATGGAAATGTTGATTTTGATCACCTACTCTCTTATTCATACTGTCTTTCCTATTATGAAAAATACAGTCCTTGCTACCAAATTTCTCAGCAATGTGACAAGTGCACCCTAGAGATCATAAGTTAGAGAATAATTTGGGAAGTGCTGTAACAGGATTGTCTGGAAATTATTTGAAGGGGGTTAGGAGGAAAGTTCATGGATACAGAAGAGTGGCTTTGGACCGGATACAGCATGTGTCACTGTTGGGTTAATAATTAAGAATGTTTGGAAGCTGATGTAAACCCCATTACCATTTTTCTACCACTGTTTTCATAGTCAGAGTGTATAAAGGGGATGCTTACTTTTTACATCTTTTCTCATTTCAAACAGTCCACAGAAAAACAATGTTATTCCATGAAATTGGACAAATATAAATAAATAAAAGATGGATCCCAGAGTTAACAAGCCATGGGCCAATGAGTGCCATACCTTAATCTCCAGAGCAATTATATTTTAATCAATCTTTTATCTCTTGGATTGTTTGATTGCATCCTAGGTGGAAATTCTGTTCCTAATAAGACAACAAAAGTAGAATTATTTTATTAGTAGTATCTTGTGTGGTCAATTTGAAATAGGTAGCAAAAATATCTCAGGATAACTGCTATCCTCTCTCACCTTGACTATATCCATTCTTCCATTTGGTTGGGCATTACTGAATCATTTTTAAGCTAGAGTTTCTAGGTGTCCAATACATCTATTTGCTAACATAATGACTGACTGCACACTCATAGCTTACAAATATTTAAAAGGTACTATAGAATTTAATATTTAGGGTTCTAATATATGTAAAGCTTAATGCCTAAAGCTGCCATTTTCTGATATGGATATTAAGACCCTTGCTATAATGATTCAGTCATATTCACAGAGCTATATAGAGTCTGTCAAAGCACATCAAGCAAATCTGTCAAAATTGCAAGGTAAAATAAATTTATTTATTTATTTTTTTTGTTTCTTTTTTACTTCTTCTTTTTTTTTTTGCTGTTTTTTAAATTACTTTATTGTTGTTCAATTACAGTTATTTGCATCCTCTCCCTCCCCTCCCCCC
>PVJI01001409.1:0-165491 GCA_004026765.1 Micronycteris hirsuta
TTGTCCCTCACTGCCTGGCTTACTTCACTTAGCATAATGCTCTCCAGTTCCATCCATGCTGTTGCAAAGGGTATAAGCTCCTTCTTCCTTTCTGCTGCGTAGAATTCCATTGTGTAAATGTACCATAGTTTCTTGATCCATTCATTTGTAGATGGACACCTAGGTTGTTTCCAGCACTTAGCTATTGTGAATTGTGCTGCTATGAACATTGGAGTGCATAGGTTCTTTTGAATTGGTTTTTCAGGGTTCTTAGGGTATAATCCCAGTAGTGGAATTGCTGGGTCGAAAGGCAGTTCCATTTTCATTTTTCGGAGGAAGTTCCATACTGTTTTCCACAATGGCTGCACCAGTCTGCATTCCCACCAACAGTGCAGTGGGGTTCCCTTTTCTCCACATCCCCTCCAACAGTTATCTGTTGCTTTGCTGATGATGGCCATTCTGACCGGTGTGAGGTGGTATCTCATTGTGGTTTTAATTTGCATCTCTCTGATGGCTAATGATGTTGAGCATCTTTTCATATGTCTCTGGGCCCTCTGTATGTCCTTTTTCAAGAAGTGTCTGTTCATGTCTTTTGCCCATTTTTTAATTGGGTTTTTTGTCTTCCTGGAGTGGAGTCGTTTAAGTTCTTTATATATTTTGGAGATCAAACCCTTGTCTGAGGTATTATTGGCAAATATGTTTTCCCATACGGTTGGTTCTCTTTTATTTTAATACTATTTTCTTTAGCCCCACAGAAGCTCTTTATTTTGATAAGGTCCCATTTGTTTATTCTTTCCTTAAAAGTTCTAGAGGAAAACATCAGTAGGAAAATCTCAGACATTCCACACAGCAACATCTTCAATGATATGTCCCCTAGAACAAGGGAAATAAGTTATATTTTCTGATAGATGGGATTTTACAAATCCCCTAAATACAAGAATTTTCCTGAAAAATTTGAAGCTCCCCTGAGAGGGAAAAAATTTTAATCTGAACCAAAGTAACATATACTGACATTTCCCCAAATCTCATGTTCAAATACTACATTCAAAGGAGAGCTATTCCCAGGGGCCATCAGTTAATAGGGTGTAATAGATATAATCATTGGTTAATGGAATTATGTATAATAACTTATATTGTATGTATATACATATATATGCCATCCATCACACCAATGGCCTAAAAAAGGAAAACTACATAATTATGTCAATAGATGCAATATGCCAATAGCAATCAAAGCTTAACTATGATGAGAGGGTGTATATCGCCCAATGGGTGCACCTCGAGTGCCCAGCTTAGATGATCGAGGAAGCAGTGTCACTGGACCCTATTGAACACTTACTACATTAGGCCACTCTGACAAGCCTGGAAGACATAGCAGCTCTACCTAATACATAGAAATAAACACAAGGAGGCTATCAGAATGAGGAGACAAAGAAACATGTCTCAAATGAAAGAACAGATCAAAATTCCAGAAAAAGAACTAAAAAAAAAAAATGGAGACAAGCAATCTACTAGATGCAGAGTTCAAAATACTGGTTATAAGGATGCTCAATAAACTTAGTGAGAACCTCAACACCATAAAAAAGGACCAGTAAGAAAGGGAGGATAGCCCTGGCTGGTGTGGCTCGGTGGACTGAACGCTGGCCTGTGAACCAAAAGGTCATTTTTATAATTCCCAGTCAGAGCACACGCCTGGGTTGTGGGCCAGGCCCCCAGTGGGGGCGTGCAAGAGACAGCTGATCTATGTGTCTCTCGCATATCTCCTTTTCTTTATCCTTTCCTCCCCTTCTCTCTAAATAAATAAATAAATAAAATCTTCAAATCTAAAAAAAATTAAAAACAAAGAGAGGAATGGTACACTAAGGGAATGAAGAATAATTTATAAGGAATCAACAGTAGAGTAGATGAAGCTGAGAATCAAATCAGTGATTTAGAATATAAGGAAGCAAAAAACACCCAATCAGAACAACAAATAGAGTCCTGGTCAATGTGGTCCAGTTAGTTGGAGGATTGTTTCATAAACCAAAATGTTGTGGGTTCAATCCCTGGTCAGGACCCATGCCAAGATACATCATAATTAAAACGCAAAAGTTTAAAGACAAAGGGAGAATCTTAAATGCAGCAAGAAAAAAGCTATTAGTTGCCTACAACAGAAGACTGTCAGTTGATTTCTCAACAAAAACTTTGCAGGTCAGAAGAGATTGGCAAAACATATTCAAAGTGATTAAAAGCAAGGACCTACAACCAAGATTACTCTACCCAGCAAAGCCATCATTTAGAATCAAAGGAAAGATAAAGAACTTCCCAGACAAGAAAAAGCTAAAGGAGTTTTTCACTATCAAATCAGTGTTATGAAATGTTAAAGGATCTTCTTTAAGAAAAAGATAAAAAGATAAAAAATGTGAAAAACAAAGTGGCATTAAATACCTATCTATCAACAATTCAATCTAACATGCAAAATAAACAAACAAACAGAACAGTATCAGACTCACTGATACAGACAACATTTTGACTGTTACCAGATGGGAAGGGGTTAGGGGAGTGGGTGAAAAATGTGAAGGGATTAAGAAGTACAATTTGGTAGTTACAGAATACTTTACATGACAATGAAAAGTACAGCATAGGGAATATAGTCTCTAATATTCTAATAATTATTTGGTGTCAGATGGCTGATTTATAGGGATGATCACTAAGTAAGTTATAGAATGCCTAATCAATCGGGAGTAATTCTGAAACTAATGGTGTATGTCAACTGTAATTGCAAAATAAAAGTGATTTAATAATGGGGAAAAAGATGCAGAGGAAGCATTTAACAAATTAGATATCCAATCATGATTTTTAAAAAAATTCCATTAACTGGGAATAGAGGTATTCTTCCACTTGATAAAGAATATCTACAAAACAGCTGTAGCTAACATCATACATCATGGTAAGAAAGTAAAATTTTCCCCACTAAAATTAGGTATAAGGAAAAGACATTCTCTCCCACTTCTCTTTTTATTTAAAATACTTTGTTTATTTATTTATTTAATTTTATTTTTATACAAAGGAGAAAGGAGGGAGAAAGAGAGGCAGAGAAATATTAACGTGTTGCCTCTAACATGCCCCCTACCAAGGACCTGGTGTGAAACCCAGGCATGTGCCCTAATGAGAATTGAACCAGTGACCTTTGGTTCACAGGCCAATACTCAATCCACTGAGCCACACCAGCCAGGGCTCACCCTTCTTTTATATCATCATATTCGAAGTTTTAGCTAATGTAATAAGACAAGAAAAGGAAATAAAAAAGCATACAGATTAGGAAGGAAGAGATAAAAATGTCTTTGTTTGCAGATGACATGATTGTTCATGTAGAAAATATGAAAGAATCAACAACTGAAAAAAACTCCTGGAACTCATAAGTGACTACAGCAAAGTTGCAAGTTGCAAGATCAATTTACAATTGGAATTTGAAATTAAAAACACAATACCATTACATTACCACTCCCCAAAATGAAATGTTTAGATATAAATCTAACAGAATATGTGCAAGATCTAAATGAGGAAAACTTAAAACTAATGAGCAAATTAAAATAAGAACTAAGTAAGAGGAGAGATATTCCATGTTTATGGATCAGAAGACAATATTGTTGGGATGTTAGTACTTCCCAATTTGATCTATAGATTAAATGCAATCTCAATCAAAATCCCAGGAAATTATTTTATGAATATCAATGAACTGATTCTAAGTTTATATAGAAAAGCAAAAGATCCAGAATAGTCAACATGATATGGAAAGAGAAGACCATTTTTGGAGGACTAATGCCACCTGACTTTATTACTCACTATAAAGCTATGATAATAAGGCAGAGTTGTACTGATGAAAGAATAAACAAATAGATCAATGGAATAGAATAGACAACCCATAAATAGGCTCTCGTCAATATGGTCAACTGATCTTGGACAAAGGAGCAAAGGAGGAAAAGGTAGCTTTCCAACAAATGCTGTCGGAAAAATTGGACAACTACATGCAAAAAAATGAAATCTAGATACAGAGCCTACACTCTTAACAAAAATGAACTCAAAATGGGTCATGGACCTAAGTGTAAAATTCAAAATTATGAAATTCTAGAAGATAACATAGGAAAAAAATCTAGATGATAATTCGGTGATGAGTTTTAGATACAATACCAATGGCACAATCCATGAAAGAAATAATTGATAAGCTGGATTTCATTCAAATTAAAAACTTCTGCTCAATATCAAGAGAATTGCAAGACTAGTCACAAACTGCAAGAAATATTTGCAAAATGCACATCTTACAAAGGACTGTTATCCAAAATATGCAAAGAAACCAACATGAGATGGATGGCAAAACCACTGAAAGCCAAAGCCTTAGCACAGGCCTGGTACTGAATGCTTATTGGTTCTTAAGTTTAACACACTAAACTAAAATTAAACAAAAGAGAATCAGTCCTCTGTTATTAAGAATTGTTCTTCTCTTGTTCATAAATGGCAACAGGAAGGGCAGTTTCCTGAATAAAATTCCAGATGTGGTTAGAAATTTTTAAAAAAATACAAACAATTATTAAAACTCCAGCAAACATATATGCATAGCCCATAGGCACAAACAATAGTGGGGTGATGGCCAGAGGGAAGGGGAGTGGAATAGGGACATCTGTAATAGTGTCAACAATGAAAAAGACTCAACAGTAAGAAAACAAGAATCTGATTTAAAAATGGACCAAACACCTTAATAGACACCTCACCAGAGAAGATACACAGATATGAAGTAAGCATATGAAAAGGTTCTCCACATTATATGACATCAGGAAAATGCAAATGAAAACAACAATGAGACGCCACTACACAATTATTGGGATGGCCAAGATCCAGAACACTGACAACACCAAGTGCTGATGAGTATATGTAGCAACAGGAGCTCTCATTCACTGCTGGTGGGAATGAAAATGGTACAGGCACCTTGGAAGACCATTTGACACTTTGTTACAAAACTGAACACACCCTTGCCATGTAATTCAGCAACCACGCTCTTTGGTATTTACCTAAAAGGAGCTGAAAACATATGCCCACACAAAAACCTGTACGTGGATGTTAATAGCGACTTTATTCATAATGGATGGATGTTAATAGCAATTTTATTTGTAGTTGACAAAACTTGGAAGCAACTAAGATGCCCATCAGTAGGTGAAAGCCAATGGACTATCCTTTAGCACTTTAAAAAAAGAGCTATCAAGCCATAAAAGTCACAGAGGAAGCTTCAATGTATATTACTAGATGAAAGAAGCCCATATGAGAAAGCTACATTTCTGTGATTTCAACTACATGACATTCTGGAAATGGTATGGAGACAACAAAACAGTGATTGCCAGTGGTCAGAGGTAGTGGGGGGTAGTGGGAGAGAGAGATGAACAGGCAGAGCACACAGGATTTTTCAGAAAGTGAAAATGTTTCATATTATAGTGTAATGATGCATAACCCAAACCACTGAATGTATGACACAAGGAATGAACCCTTAGCCAAACTATGGGCTTTGGATGGTTACGATGTGTCAATGTAGGTTCATCCTTGGAATAAATGACCGTTCTGGTGAGTGATGTTGATAATGGAGAGGCTATGCATGTGTAGGGGTGAAGGGTGTATAACAAATCTGTTTTTTCCTCTCAATTTTATTATAAACCTAAAACTGCTCTTTAAAAAAGCTTTTGAAAGAACTGTGGTACAGTCGTATGGAGTCCTGTGCAGGAATGAATAGGAAGAGGGAGATCTATCTAAACTTACGTGTATGAGTGATTTCCAAGACAGAGTGTCCAGTCAAAGAAAAAAAGTATCTCCTTTTGCATAAGAAAAGAAAAACTTTAAGTATCTTTTTACTTTTCAAAATAATTGCAGGCATGGTAAATCAGAAATTAATGACATTAGTTGTCAATACAGGGTAAACGGAAAATGACTGGGTGGAGGAAGCGGGGACACTTCTCCTGAGTGTCTTTTTTTAATCTTTTTGTATTAATGAAACTTTGGAAGCACATTAATATTCTACATGCTCATAAAAAGAAAATAGACTCAACAAGGATGGGAAAACCTCTAAACGAAATAAAGTAACTACACTGAAGGTAGAAAAAATTAATCCAAGTATTTTTTAAATATTTTTATTTTCAATTACAGTTGACATACAGTATTATATTCATTTCAGTTATACAACATAGTGATTGGACATTTATATAACTTATTAAGTGATCACCCTGATAAATTGAATATCCATCTGACACCATATATAGTTAATGCAATATTGACTATATTCCTATCTTTTACATTCCCATTACTATTTTGTAGCTACGATTTTGTTCTTCTTAATCTGTTCCCTTTTTTCTCCCCATCTCCCCAAACCACACCCCCCATAAAATGTCTTCTGCATTTATTAGTATGTTTCAGTTTTGTTTATTTTGCTTTTTATTTTTTTTAAATTTAATCTTTGTTGTATTTTTTCCATTACCACTTAGTCCCATTACGCCCCACTTTCCCCAGCCGTCATCACACTGTTGTCATGTCCGTGAGTCCTTTTTCCTTTGCTCAATCCCTCCGCCCCTTAACCCCCTATTTTTTTTTGTTCCACTTATAAGTGAAATCATATGGTATTTGTCTCTCTGTCTGACTTATTTCCCTTAGCATAATACCTTCTGTGTCCTTTAATTTTGGGACATGAAATTCTCACTATGAATTCTTAATTTACTGGCTGGTGTAGCTCAGTGGATTGAGCACGGGCTGGGAACCAAAGGGTCCTGGCTCGATTCCCAGTCAGGGCACATGCCTGGGTTGCGGGCCAGGTCCTCAATGAGGGCCATGTGAAAGGCAACCATACATTGCTTTCTCCCTCCCTTCTCCTCTCTCTGAAAATAAATAAAATCTTAAAAAAAAATTCTTAATCTAGAGACACAATGAACTGGATGTATTTCTTGAATTCTACTTAGTGGATGTGTTTCTCTCGGTGGTATTTGTTGGCAATTCCTACATTTCTATAACTGTAGGATTGAGCAAATGAGTAAATATATTGATGATGTTGGGAACCAAACTTCTCAATATTGAATAATAAAGATGGAATTATGAAATAGAAAAAGTTAGAAAGAGCCATGCAGTATTGGATAGCAGTTGAACTCATCACTTTTTATACGTGCACTTAGAGATAAAGACACAGACAAAGAGATACTGATGCAGATGTACTTTTGTTGTCTAAAGGGTCCTGGATGCAATGACAACCCCGGAAGTGATTAGGGCACCAGCTCCCACTAATCAGAACCAGAACTCCTCAGAGAAGTAGCTGATCGCAGTTAGCACAGGGCAAGTGCAAGATGAGCCTAAAACACTTTTTTCTGACACCAAAAAGTAAGGAAGTGCTCGAAAAAGAATGAGCGTATGTCAAAAGAACTCAAGAACTCACCTAAAGAAGCTCCTCGGGCCAAATCTGGGGCAATTTAAGTACCAAAATAATGATTATAGTGTATTTTAACCCATTGATATTCATACAGCTAACTAACAAACAATAAACAAATAAAAAATAAGAAGGCAAGGCTTTTTCTTACAGTAGAATGGAAATAAATGTAGAAGGAATAATGGCATTTTTAAAAATCACCCTTTGCAACTCTCATAGTAAAAATTGAATCAGGGAAGAACTATTAATGGGTACTTTACCCATTTTTACTAATGGGTAAAAATTTAATGAGAATCAGGATACTTATGTGGTCTCTACTACCGCCCCACCCCCACCCCAGAAATAACTTATAAATTACCAAGGAAAAAATACTGCCTTTACAGAAGAGAAGCCTGGTGAGCACCAGCTTAACCAAGTGATCAGATTTGGCATCAATAATAACGGCACAAACGAACACTTAGTGCCTCCAGATGTGAAGCACTGAGCACGCGGTATCACTGATGTAGTATTCCCGCCAAACACACAACAGATAGGTCTAATCACGAAGAAACCCACACAAACCCAAACTGAGGAACAGGCTACAGAATAAGTCACCTGCCTTCTTTGAAATGTCCACATTGTTTGGTAAAAGCCGAGGAACAGTTGCACGTTATAAAAGGTCAAAGAAAAAAGAAAACAATGCAATGAATGATTCTGTTTCAGATCCCAGAATGAAAGTGTGACTCCACGACCGGTGTCCTTTCTTCAGAATAATTTTACATTTGCATATTTCTTTTTTTTTTCACTTTAAATACTTTTTTATTTTTTAATTATAGTTGACATACAGTAATATGTTAGTTTCAGGTATACAACCCAGTGATTGGACATTATATAACTTACTAAGTAACCACCCCATTAAATCCAGTACCATGCATTGTTTTTGCAATATTACTGACTATATTCCATAGGCTGTACTTTGCCATATATATATATTTTAGAGAGAGAGGGGAAGGGAGGGAGGCAGAGAGGGAGAGAAACAGCAATGTATGCTTGCCTCTCACATGGCCCTCACGGGGACCTGGCCTGCAACCTAGGCATGTGCCCTGACCGGGAATTGAACCAGGACCCTTTGGTTCCTAGTCCGCGCTCAATCCACTGAGCTACACCAGCCAGGGCTGCCATATTTCTTTTTAATGGGATAATGGGTCTACAAAAGAGAAATAAAGTATCATACAATATCTACGTAAAAAATAAACTTTAATTTTTCTCTGACTGAAATTTTTATTTCTATGTTTGGTAAACATTTGAAAATAATGTTGAAAATAATTTAGTCACTTTCAGAGGAACTCAGAAGCCATAAGGTCATCTAGAGTTAAATTAGTTCAGGGTTGTAACCACCCTCCATTTGTCTCCCCACAGGGATTTCTAAATTCCAGGTGGTCTTATGTGTCCAGGCCTCAGTGGGCCAAGGGAACACTGTTTGGAGGGATTTTATCTATATACAGAATATTAACAGTTTACCATATAGGTGGAGATAGACTCCAATTTGTGCCTTGTCTTTCAACCTCTCTGTATTGTATCTTTTTTACTGCATAAATTTCATTTTATTTTTGTTTCTTCTTTTTTTATACACTGCATAAGTTTTAAAACTAAATCCTACAAGAAAATAAAATGTTTTATAAAAATCCAATGGCATTAAGCTAACATCTCAATTACTTATAATCAATGACCATAATTCAATTGAAATCTTGATAGAAGTAGTTTGTTTTTCTTTTGAAGCTCAGGTACAAGATTCTTCCTCACAGCAAGGCCTGTGTCCCCTGGCAGAACTGGTCTTTAGAGCAGAGAAGACTCTGGAACTTTGTGAGTCTGGTAATCCCAAAACCTGACCAATGGTATTGCCCCTCAGAAAAATACTAGGATCTCTTTGATCAATAACCACATCTTGAAATATTAAAGTGATACATAGACCGCGGATTTTTTTTTACTTTAAGCAGTGCAAAAGGGGCACCAAATCAAATATTACCTTCCTCTCGCTGTTTACCATTGATCCCTGCCTCTGCCCACCCAAAGCTGTCATACACGTCTGGGGTGACAAAGGACAGCACTGGGCCGAATCTAACCCTGTTTGTTTTTGGCAATAAAGTTTTCAGAGGGATTAGGGAAAAATAGAAAACTTTATTTTATGATTCTTTAACAGAAAAAATCATTTATATTTTGCCAAAATTATTTATATATTTAGTTAAATAACGGTTTCAAATGTGGGTAAATATGTCTTCAGTTGCAAAATTTCAGAGACAGGCTGTGCCTTTTCCTGAAAGAAGTCAAGCCCAGTAAGAAGTTCCACATCGCGAACCCGGGCCACGTGCGCTTTCAGCCGCTCTGCGATCCAGACAGCTTCTGGTTTTTGTCCCTACGAAAGAGAAACAGAAGACTGTTTTCCACAGGGCACGCTTTTCATTAATAGAAAGGTCTTTTATTAGAAATTGTCCTTTTTGTGTGATCTTTGTTTTGCTTTTTAAAAATTTTGGTATAATTGGCATACAACCTTCTATTAGTTTCAGGTGTGCAATGTCATAATTTGACATTTGTTCTGGTGGTTTTTACTACCTTAAATCTTAATTTCCTACAGCTAAATTATGTTGTTTATTCAAACGAAAAACAAAAACATCAATACAAAGTAGAATAAATACAGACCACCGCAAAGTCATCAAAGTTGAGCCACGTTTACATCCACCTCAGACGTAAATTTTTTTAAGGTGAAATATTACAGATGAAATTAAGTCCTCAGCGTTCCTCCTCTCAGTGTTCATCATTTCATGAGTCAATGTGAATCCAGCCTGTATTTTTAAACTTTTACTGCACACCAATATATAATATATGCTATTGATTTATGAGTTTTCAAATGTACAGAAATGATACTATAAGTGGTATTCAATATTTACTTTTTCACTCAATATTATGTTTGTGATCTATTCATAGTGATATGTCTTGGTCTAGTTAAATCATCTGTTTTTAGCTCTGTACTGTGGTAGCACAGTTTATTTTGTTATTGCCATATTGATAGTATTTTTGGCATTATAAATAATACTGTAACAAAAGACTAGGTGCATGCCTCCTGTGTTCCAGAACGTGAGTTTCTAGCACATATAGGTGGAATTTCTGCATCAGAGAGTCCATGCATCTTACAAATGTAAACCTAGCACTCCTCGAAGTGTTTAGACTGATTGGCATTTCCACTGGCAGTGGAGAACCATCCCACATTTTCCCAAACCATGGTGTGAAATAATGTTTCATCTCCGTGTTACTGCAGGTAGGTATCTTTTCAGATATTGCTTGGCTATTTGACTTTTAATAGGGTTTTTTTTTTTTTAATGTAAGAGTAAGTTCAGTAATTCAGAATCATGGATTTGTATGAAATTTTATATTCTTTATTGATTTTCTCATGTTCATATCATATTGGTGATTTTCAGTTAAATTTTTAGAAGTAAGAAAGCATAAAACTCTATTTAATTAGATGAGTGTTTTAATAACTCTCATTCAACTTTTGTACAGTGGTGTACTTGTTTTTTAAACATGTGTGCTTAAAATAGGCAGCTGCTATTTCAGAGGAAGTGTAAGAGGAAATTACTTTTTGTTCCTAACCACTAAAGAATTTCTCTTCCTCGGTGTGAGATTCATAATTGACTTAATTTATTAAAATAAGTATGCAGTGTACCAGTTCAAGCTCATATTTCCGATGGGATTCTAAGTCATTCTTTTTTCCCACCTTTTACTATTTCACATTTCAGCAGAATTTAATATTTTGATTATTTTCATAAAGTTTTCTCCCACTGGGTTTATATTTCTCCTCTCTCTCCTGACTTATTTGGTATCCTTCTAACTAAATGTTTACTGAACACCTGACAGTCTACACTCTTTTAAAATTCTAATTAAATGGCCTTAAAGTATAACACAAAACTACACCTAGGAAGGGGGGATACTCAAACTCTTTAATACCATAAAGTTCACCAGCACCAACTAAGTGGAACAGACCCAGCTATAAACACACTCTAGCTGGGATCCCAACAGAATAGCAGCCTTGCAAATGTACAGATTTTATGAGAGGTATTTAAATAGATGCTTTTGACTAGTACATATAATCGATATATATATTTGATGATACATGTATTAGAACTGTTACATAAACAGAAGTATTTAATACCCCACAAATAACTAACAACTCCTTGCAATGTCAGCTAGAGTATTTTTCTTCCCTAACCACTTTCTTGCTCTCTCTCCTTAATCACGTCCAGCCTGGTTACTGCTACGACCACACTTACGAAACTGCTTTGTCAAGGAACACCTAATTGAGTGGATTGTTTTAAAGATCTTTCCATTGTTGATCACCCTAAGCTTCCTAAAGTTCCTTCTTTTATTTCCATAGCTCTGATATTTATTTGTTTGATGACGCCTTTTTCCTCAACTGATTCTAGTTCATTCCATTCTGGAAGTACAGATACTTCCCTCAATTTGGTCTAACTTAGCTTGCACGGTTTCACACCAAATCTGTCTTGACAGTGCTGGTTTTTCTTTCAAGCTTCATTCCTGTCTTGCGCAGTACTTGCTGAGTAACTTACAGTGATGACAATCACTGGGACTTGTAGCAACCTGCTCATTTACCTGATAGAGATTTAATAATACAAAATTGAGGGAAAAAGAAAAAGGAAAAGGAGGGCAGAAAAGATGAAAGGGACAAGGGAAGAAAGAAAATAAGTAAAGTAATATGAATCTAGTCTCCTAGGTCAAGTGTGAGGTGGAGCTGTGAATCTATAACTTCTACAACTGGCATCCGTCCCCTTAAACTTCTGATAGTGGGAATACCTCCCCAGATTAAGTGATTAGAATAAACATTCTAAGTGTGACTTTTTATACAATGTGCTCCTTAAAGCAAGTCAACTATTCCATTAGATGCTTAAAGCACAATGACCTGTTCTAATGGTAGAGGCAATATTGGCTAATTTGGACTTACTAAGGTACAGGTTGCAGGTGTGCTGTACTTTCAGGGTGATTTACTATAGAGGGTTTTACCTGAATACAATTTCACTTCATACTGATCTCAGAATGTTTACTTCATCATAAGAAGTGACTACTTTATAATGGCCACTACTTGCTTACTCTTTATTGAGAATTCTTAGGATTTTATATGAAATATTCAATCCTCACAGCAACTTCATGAGGAGGCAAATTTTTTTAACACAATTGAGAGGAATGGCATTCAGTTCTTTACCCAAAGAGGCCGAGTCAATAACTGAGCCCAGGCTTTCCAACTCCAAAACCTGTTCACTTAAGTTCTATTCTATACTGCTTTTCATATATCCTCCTCGATAGCCAAGTGGTTGTCTCAGTCTGAAGGCCATCAAGAGCTAATTCATTCTTCCCAAAACAACTGATTGTCTTATCTGTTTCCCGGCCAGTCATGCCTCAATTTTCAGTCAGCTTAGACACTCTCTCATCTTGCCTCTTCTCTTCCCATACTTAATTGACAGCCATATCTTACTTCACAATTTCTCCTATAATAATAGCTTGATTTAAGTTTGCTTTATACTCATACTGTGTCTCATAAATATCTTTATAGATTTTATATCCACATTACTATGTGGCAAATTCCTTAAAATTTTAGATAACATCAAGTTCATTAGTGATGATGTCGTACTCAATAGAGATGATTCCATATTAATTTTGAGACCACCTCCACTTTGGATGATCAGGGAAGGTCTTGTACCATTTGTACTGAACCTTGAAGTATAAATGGAATTTTTAGCAGAAAGGGAAAAAAAGGCATTCTAGAGCAGAGAAGAGCACGAGCAATAATGCCAAAGCAGGGGAACTCAAGACAAGTTTAAGAAATTTCAAGGACTTTTGCTGGCCCAGAACTTGGGTCTGGAAGGGTCAACTGAAGGTAAATTGTGGACAGGCTGGGAGATTTGTGTTCATTTGTGTGTGTGTGTGTGTTTTAAAGTAGATAATAAAAGTTTGGGGATAAGAAAATACATGATAATAGAAAACTAAATTTTAAGTAAGTTGGTAGTGCTGTACAGAGGTGAAGGGAAGGAGGGAGGACAGAAGACAATTAAGCTACTTAAGATTCATTTTCAGAAGTATTGATAGAAGGCAATAAAGGCCTAGACCAGGGATAGCAAATAGTTCCTTCTTTGCACACCCATTCGAATCAATCCATAGTGGCTACCTAGAACCCCAGGGATAAACAACTATCTGCTCCTGATTCAGGGTACAGAGCACTACCATCTTTCTACCAGTCACCCACATCTGCCAATGGAAGAGGAAGTGAGGAGCGATGGCTTACCCTTGTCTCAACTAAATAAAATTCTGATGAGAAAAGTAGGAAGCGATTCAAGTAGACAGCACTTTCAGAGAGCATCTTGTTTAGAACGTTTTTCTCACTCTAGGACTGTGAGAGACCCATTGTGTGGCCTCTAACCTTTGTCCGCTGTCTTCAGTCACTAAAAGCCCATTCAAACACTCAAGTTAAAATCCTATCTCCAAGACCCTGTAAAATGTCACCTTCCCTTCCAGGAAGTATTTTTCCTTTGAAACCTTATAGCAATTTGGTCTGCCCCACATTGTGCCACTTACCTCTTCTTCTAATTTATTAGGCTCCTAAGTAGAAGACTATGAGCCCCTTTTGAAGGAATTCATGTCTGATGTATTTATGAAGCAGTTATGTGGTAAATACCTAAAAGAACAGAAATGAATCCTGACCTAGCCTAGAACCTAAGCTTCAATTCCAATCTCCAATAACAAATGGGATTTTCCATTTCTACAAACTGGACATTCCTGAACTTAATTATCCTATCTACCTGCTCAAATGGTTCTCTTTCCTAACTGCCCTATTTATTTTTCCTAATAATCTACATTTACAATCTCTGATTCATCTTTAAGTCTCTCTCCCTTTTCCTTTGGCTCTTGCATCCAATAAACTACCAAATCCTCTCCATTCTTCACTCCCTCCTTGGAAGATTCTTCCTAATCCTCTTAATCTGTTCAAATTCTGCCCATCCTTCCAGGCCCAGCCCTACTCTCACCACATTTTATGTAACCTTTTTTGATTATTCCCACCAAATGTGTTTTGAGTTTGAAATACCAAATCTTTATTTGGCAATTAATCCTAACTTGATGACTTCACTTACCTTTTATTTGAAAAATAATTCGTCTATTACCAACTGACTCATTTACATGTCCATGTTTCATTCATATTAATTTTACACGGGTATATTTTATTTATGTTTGTTTATGTATCTCATTTATACATCAAAGTTATATGTGAACTCTGAGGAGAGAGACAATGTTTTCCTCCCTTGTGCATTCCGAAAAGTTTCTATTGTAACTGTGCACTTAGTAAGTGCTCAATATATCTGTTGTTAACTTCAGTAAAACCCAATTATCAGGATACATATTTTCTTGTATAAAGAACTTATATCCAAGTTGAAGTAACTATTTACATATAATTTGCCTTGATCCAAAAGATTTTGAAGTGGACTAATACATGATGTTAGAAAAGTAACGTTACTTAAACTAACTTATTTTGTATGTTTATATTTCTCTATATATGTATATTTAATTTTGCACCTCATGTTTCAAGTTGATGAAGTTTTCATATTTCAAACCTTAAAGTTTGTGCCCAGAATCAAAATATTAATGAGATACCACCTTTTCCCTTATTAGTAAGCATGAATAAAATGTACAAATAAAATGTATAAGATGTGTTCATGTGTATATCTAAACACCTGTTCATGGAGGCACATATATGTTTAAATTGTTATTCATTACATAAAGATCAATAGTCTACAAAAAGGTTTTCAAATGAGGTTATTTTTAGTACAACTCTACCCATGAAACACCTAAAAAATACATTGTTGTAGTCAGAGCCCCTTTTACCAGAGCCCAGATGAGCTCTGACTAATGGTTTCTCAGGTCCCAAGGACTCCCCGGGAGCACACTCACAGGGCAGCTCTCCACGTTGGTAGGGCGGTGCGGGATGATGAAGGGGAGGACGTCCAGCCAGCCAGGGCAGGCGTCCGGGGTGTAGCTCTTATCCTTACAACTCGTCAGCACCACAAAGTAGTGTGTCGGGATGGGAACGCTGTTGTTGACTACGTATCTAAAAACGTAATTGAAAAGATTTGATGTTATTATGTATTTACTTCTAAAGACTATTAATGTCTTTATCTATTTTTAAAAAGATGCAAAGGTATAAGTATAATATAAGAGAAAGTACAAAAACATATCACATACTTTTAGATGTCAGTGAGCCAGAGATTTATAGGAGTCCACACTTGGTTATGTAAACATTATGAGGAAATATTAGAACACAAAGGAAAGTAGAGCATGCTATTATGCCTCCTGTTTCTTAGTTTTGTTGACTTTATACTTCATAGTGACATTTTCTAAGAACAGGGGCTGAGAAAGAAGCCCATATTCCAAATCTAGCTATGGACTCCCACCGGGTGTTTGAATGTATTCCAATCCTCTAATATTCTAGGACTTGCTAAGTTTACTCAATTTAACGTGGAGCTGATCCTCTGTACCAACTTCATAGTGTAGACACGGGGTCAGTCTATAAAACTGATATGACAGTCCTTATTTTCAAATAACAAACATGAAAATGCTTCTGAAAGTTTTAAGTGCAGAATAAAGTTAAGCTATCAGTATGAGTCCTCTAAAAGGAATATATATGAGCTGGTATAAGTAGTAATATATTATTGTGACTCAGAATTTCTTCATGGACTCTGCACTAGACTGTCTGGCTTCAGTGCTTACTGGTTTGCAGAATGTAGGCAAGTTACCTAATCTCTCTGTCCTTCAGTTTCTTCATCTCTAAATGGGGTTAATGGAATCTAACATAGGGATGTTTTGTAGATTAAATGAAATATATGTAAGTGCTTAGAAAAGTACATGCAAGTAGAACGGTGCTATCAAAGTGTTTGCGGAATTATTAAATGGTGGAAAATAGGACTAATAAACACTGAAATAAGGACAGGGCAAACAAAACAGAAAAGGGCCACACACTTAGTAGTTATACATGTCACTTTATCAGAAGGTGTAGGTAGAAGTTATTGTTTTAATTGTGTAGTCTAGGCTTAGACAATACAATTATACAGTTTGGCCCTTTATACATTTTGGTAATAAAGAGAAATAATGGATGATACTTCTAAATCTCTCTATTCCTGTGTTCAAAGGTAATTCCTAGCAACCTGTTATGAGTAGGCTTAGTACAAAAATGTAGTTAAGGACTAGTTTTTCGCATGAAGCCTACGCTCTCTCCTGAGAGATACTTTTATGAATCATCCACTATTAGACAATAATATAAATTGTCACTACTTGTTTCTTTTTTTAATTTATTGCTTATTATATACTTATCAATAGTACAGTGTCTTCCCCATCTCTTTAACCTTTACAAAATTACATTTTTCCTTTGCCCATTAGTTTAGAAATTTTCCTAATATAATTTTGCTAAACCTTTCCTAGACATCATTATTTCTTCTCCCATTAGTTTAAATTTTTGCCATATAAAATTTTTGCTAATTACTTAGAGTGACTAGTTAAAAAAGTCAACAATGACATCTTTATATAAATATAATATGTAATATTTAGAATACTGAGCTTTTATTTAAAATACTCAGGCTGCCCCTCATGGCACCTAATTACTAAACCAAAAATTCCATTTGGTTGCAAATTACTTACTCTGTAATTTCACTTGGATCATCAAAATGCCCATCATAATTATAATCAAATACTGGCCCACTAACAACGTTGACTCCATTTCTTTCCATGGCATGTTCTATGAGAAGAACACTGTGGAAGTAATCCCATATTTCTAAAAATAAAAAAAATAAAGTGTTAAAAATATCTACCCCAATGGAACATGGAACTATTTTTTATTATAGGCAGGTACATGTAAATAGCATCAAATTCTGCTTCAACAATTATCAGTGGTAATTGGGTAATTCTGCAAAATAGTCCATGTGACAAAAATGAATAGCCACACTGACAATAGCTTACTGTTGTGACTGTACTACAGTCTTGAAACTACAGTCTTGAACGAAATTAATAGTATGTTTCCAAATTTCTCCCCAGGGCTGAGTTGCTTTCAGAGCAGTGAATATAAAAAAAAATGGTCAGACCATATGTATGGTCTTATGATTCTAGGGATAAACACCTTTCATTTCTGCATGGTGAATATCAGTAAAGTTTTATTTTTTGAATAGCTCTTTACAGTTAAGTTAGGATAAAAAACAAATGATCAAAATTCTATAAACAAGTCATCAAAAGGTGAAGTAAGTTAAAACGGAATTATGTCTGAGATCTTTCCTTTTCCTGTATTTAAAACATTAAAATGAGATGACTCAATAGGAAGAATTTGCAATAAAAGATGCATTTAGTTAGTAAGGTTATAGAGTCACTTGGGTGTTTTTAAATGAATAATTAATATATATAGATACTTACTTTTGAATGCTTCATACATAGGGACCAAATTACTTGTAATCAAAGCATCATATTGACTATCAGAAGTTCTATTGTTTGCTGAAAAATAAACAAATTTTATTAAACATAGCTATAAGATAAATATGACATACTACATAATAGGCAAATTACTATTACAGACTAATGTAAATTAATAGTAGTACAAAAACACTAAGTACTCTACAACACGGGCCATCAGGAAGGCAGGCAGTGTTACGCAGAGACCAGAGTGATGTGACCGCCAGCCCGGCACACTCTTCCGGCAGAAGACCTCCCCTCTATATTCCCTCCTTCAGAGGGAGCGCGGCCCTGCCAGCACCGAGATTTCTGCCTTCTGGCCTCCAGAACTGTGAGAGAATGCTTTTCTGTGATTCTAAAGACACCAGTCTGTCACATCAACTCGAGGAAATAGGTATGATACCAATATGAACACATAGTTATTGAATGTCCACAGAATAGTAATGCTATTCTAAAAAGCTCTTCCAAAATAACATTTTCTGCAGAAAGTGAGTTTTAACTCAATGAAGACTGCCGATGACACTGCAAACGCTTGGCTCTGGGGACTCCCAGACCTGCCGTGCGGCAGGGCGAGCGCCGGGTGTGTGCTCTGGAACCCCGGCCCCTGCGGCCAGCCGCGCCAGGGGAGCAGAGGGCTGCGGCCCTCCGCGCCGTGTGTCTCACCGCGTCTCTCTCGTGGAAGTTCTGTGCGGATGAGGAGCTGCAAGCCTACAGACGTGCATTGTCATACTTTTCTATATTTAAACTACCCTTGGGTATCTTAACTAAAACTTAAATGAAACGTTAGTGGGTGGGTCCCAAAACGCAAGAAAAATAGAAGATGTTGGTTTCTAACTTCAGATTCCACATGATATTCACAGTCCTTAGATCCCCTGAAAGGTTTTTCTACTCTTTAAACTAAACCCTGAATGTTGGGAGAGCAATATAACACCACTCCTTTTTCAGAGAAAAAACAAGAATTAGTTTATGATGAAATTTGTAATGGATAGATAGTGGAAAGTTAAAAGAAAATTTCGTTTTATCCTTAATGTTTTTAGACAAGCTCTTTAGTTATAATTCATTCCTCTGTTGAGGCAAATATATATATGTACCAACCAACATACTATGGCTTATCATAGATAATTTTATATGTCAATTTAAAATCATTTATTCATAAATTCCCACAAGTATTTCAGGTTTATCCTAAGGCTTGCATAAGTTTGGTAGCTCTAATTATCTCTAAATATATATTTTAATAAGCTATATGAATTTATCCTATTTTACAAGTAATGCTAATGTAATTTAGAAGTTTATTTCTAATGTAGTTTAATGTAGTAATGTAAGTAGTTTACTTAGAAGTGAACTTCTAGTGTAGAAGTTTATAATAGCATTACACATAACGCTATTTGCTGCCATTAAGCCTTCCTCCCCACCGCCCCAACTATAAATCTCAGAATCTTTAAATTATAAATCTCTAAATTGACCTCTTTGGTCATGGCTTCCAGAAAAATGAAGCCAAACATCAGGAGTAAACCCATTCTCAGAAGCTGAAATTGCTGAAAATCTCACAGGTGAGTTAATGAAAAGGGCTCTTCTTGCTGAACAGACAAGAGAGATGAGTTTTAGAAAAATGCTTCTGCATGTTCCTATTAGAAATGCTTTCTAAAAACAACTTAATGGTTATTCGGCTGCTTAATCCACAGCTTAAAGTTGTTGGATACACAGCGTGAGTGAGAGGCCTGAATTCCAGCTGGATTTCTCTTCATGGCCACAGCTGCATCCTCGATATCGTCCTTATATGGGCAGCAGCCAGAAAAAATGTTTTTGTTTTTTTTTTAAGATGATGGTGATCCTCTCCAAAGAATCTTCAGTTTTAAAATTAAACTTAAACCTGCCGAACTTTCTGAACATCTGGGCCAGATTAGAGCTGAAGTGTGGTTCCCACTGCAAAATTTATTAGTCTTTATTATAGCTGTCGCACTGCTTCAGGCTAGCCCACAACCACTGGAAGCCTGCTGGCCGGCTAGTTCAGCCCAAGCAGATAGTTTCGCTGGCGAGTATATGTTTAAGGCACATGCCCACATCCAGCTGATGAGAGCTTTCTAAGCTGCTGCTCTAAAAAGGAGTTATACTAACCAGGAGGATAGAGGAAGCCGTGGGTGATATTCTGGTGTGGTAAATAGAAGGAACATTTTTGGCTCTCAGAAGGAGCAACCCTGACATCAGCCCGCAGACAGTCTGGGACAGTGGGAGGAAGAGGCGATGTGTCTCCCTGTTGAAAGAGAGAAAAGAAAAAAAAATTACGCCCACAGTTGTGGCTCACCCATCACCTTATATGGTTTGTAACTTCCCTAGAATGTTTTTCATTTAACCTTTTCCTATTTTCTTAGTGAATCAGGTCTACGCAAGCAATGAAAATGGGTGTCTTCAGCAATGTTTTCTTCTGTGGTTCCATTCTGGTTAGGGACACCAGGAGGGCAAATCAAATACACCTTGGAAAGAAATATTTGCAGTATAAAACCTGAACTGAGAGCAGAAGAATTATGGGAGTTACTGCTAAAAACCTAAATCCTTTTCAGGATCTAACTTTAGGTGGTGGTTTATGTTGTACTTGCAAATAAAAGTTGGAAATAAAATATAAACTTAAAAAATACATATTGAACTAAGGATATTTTTCTTCATTTGGGCAAGAACTTCTAATGAACCTAAGATTAATTCAAAGAAGCTGTAAGTTGTCTAAATTTACTTATTTTGGGATTTCAATAAATTTTTGCTCTGTTTCATTCATCATGAAATATAATAATTTAAAAAATTATTTTCTTTGTAACTCTATTTAAAAACTAACATCATAATTTATGAACTGCTAGGCATCCTATAAATGTGTTGTATAACCCCAGCATTTAAGATAATATAGTATTAAATTATTATTATATTTTGATTAGCATATAATCATGAGTAAGGAATACTTGGGTATGCATTTATATTTTTTCAGAGATTTTTATTTATATGCCTTCAGCTGCCTACAATGTATATCTTTCTTAACAAATTGTATAATTTACAAAAAAGAAAAATTACAATGTTTTCTTCTATTTACTGCTTTGCACTAAAAGCAAAAATTAGCTCTGTATGTGGTAATCATTTTACCAAATCTTCACATTGAACACTTTAAGCTTATACAATGTTATAAGCCAGTTATACCCAAATAAAGCTGGAAAAAATATATAAATAAATATAAAGATTAGCTCACAAAGGAAAAGGCAATGTACACTTGTGCTATATTCATAGACTGAGAATGCCATCGTGAGATACAGAATATATAGAGATGAAGATAAGGAAGTCTAGGGAAAGCCAAACAGAGAATAGACCCCCTAAACGTACTGCAGCAGTACAGATGGAAAACACTATAGCGAAGGTGAGTAGAGCTCTCAACTTCTCTGAATCCTTATCTCTGCTCCCTTCTGAAATCCGATTAAAAACACAGTGATGATAAAGATAAGTAAGGATGATGAGAAACTCTCAGACATGGAAATCAGACAGACATATTTGTTTACAGGTGTAACCTGACTTAGCAGACCAGAGTACACTTACAACTGAAAGTCTCTGGTTGGGGAAAGCACAAAGAAGCCGACTCCTCCTACAGGACCCCAAGGGAGAGCCTGATGTCTCTTAAAGACAGGGAACGTGTGTAGGGCTGGAAAGGATAGGTTGAAAGTCTGCAAAACAGGCTAAACAGGATCTTCACTCACTGGGGAGGCCGAACCAGAAGGATGATCAGACTAAAGGACACAAGACACCCCAGAGAGCAGGTGCACCCTACTGAAGACAATGGAATTAAATACAAATCTAAGATCCCTCCCGATCTCATTGTCCCCATGTAGCCTGTCAATCTTATACCACAGGTCAGATTAAGTGTCCATTTTTAGAAAACAAACCAGCTTGAAATGAAAACTAGATACTTACACGTGGAATACCCCAATACAATGTCTGGGTCTCCTCCTGATTGACCTCTGGCAAAGCCTGTCAGCTGACAAGCCCCAGCCACGCAGCTCAGCGCCTCACCATTCAATTACGAGCTGACAACCAGAGATCACCAGACTGCGGCTGTGAAAGCTGGGCTTGAACAATTAGTTGAGCAAGGTATTTACTGATTTCTGAAAGTGGCATAGACTTTAGATTGGGGAAATGGACCAGGATGGTATTAGCCAGAAAGTACTAAAAAAGGTTACGTGTTTTGTCCTAACTAAAAATCTTGTTTCTTACCAAATTTGAATCCCTAAGTATAATATAAGCGCATCAAGATTAAGAAAGGCAGGATGTGGACTTCTTTACAAAGGTAAGATTATCCTCTAGAAGGATGAGGGGAGGGGAGGTCATGTCTTTTCTGAGTCCTGGGCTACCTACCTACTCTATACCCCCACTCCATACATACATATAAACAGCTCCAATATTGCTATCTTTTCAGAATTCCTTAATTTTTTTTAAGCCAGGGGATAGAAAATTAAGAAAAAAATAAATAGAACTTAGACATGGGTAAGATCTGAACTCTCTAACTCTCAAAATTCTTCAAGAGAAGTAAATAATGAGCATAGATGGGAAAGTGAGGGGCTCTCATTGCTAGTCTGGCCTGGGGATACAACAAAACTTGAACAGGGAATACAATCATTTATAGTGAAGTTATGGACTCTCTTTACCTGTATACCAAACGTAAAAGCTAAAGGTTCTTAAAGATTGGATAGTTATGATCCCACTTTATGGTAGGATAATAAAACTATATGCATTTTAAGTTATTTTTCTGGTCATGATGTAACTTTTTTCTAACTTTTTTATGTTTATAGTTAAACATAAAAACACTTACAACACACAATAATGTCCCTAGTTTTTAAAAAGTTGCAAAACATAATTGGATCATAACTTATTGGAGCTAACAAGCCTTAGAAACAAAAAAACTTTTAAAAAATTCAATGATATTGGACATTTGTACAAATATAAATAAAGATGCTCTAAAGGAAACCAGGACTCAAATCAACAATTTGGAGCAGAAGGAAGAAATAAACATTCAACAATAACAAAATGAAGAAGCAAAAATTTAAAAAATTAGGAGAGGCTTAGGAACCTCCAGGACAACTTTAAATGTTCCAACATTGAATCATAGGGGTGTCAGAAGGGAAGAGGAAGAGCAACAAATTGAAAATTTATTTGAATAAATCATGAAGGAGAACTTCCCCAATCTAGTGAAGGAAATAGACTTCCAGGAAGTCCAGGATGTTCAGAGAGTCCCAAAGAATTTGGAGGACCCAAGGAAGCACACACCAAGGCACATCATAATTACATTACCCAAGATTAAAGATAAGGAGAGAATCTTAAAAGCAGCAACAGAAAAGGAGACAGCTACCTAAAAGGAGTTCCCATAAGACTATCAGCTGATTTCCTAAAAGAAACCTTGCAGGCAAGAAGGGGCTGGAAAGAAGTATTCAAAGTCATGAAAGGCAAGGACCTACATCCAAGATTACTCTATCCAGCAAAGCTATCATTTAGAATGGAAGGGCAGATAAAGTGTTTCCTAGATAAGGTCAAGTTAAAGGAGTTCATCATCACCCAGCCTTTATTGTATGAAATGTTAAAGGGACTTATCTAAAAAAAGAAGAATATTACGAACAGTAAATGACAACAAACTCACAACTATCAACAACAAAACAAAAACAAACTAAGCAAACAACTAGAACAGGAACAGAACCAGAGAAATGAAGATAACCTGGAGGGTTATCAGTGGGGAGAGGGAGGGGGAAGAATGGAGGAAAAGGTAGAGGAAATAAGAAGCATAAGTGCTAGGCACAAAATAGACAGAGGGAGTTTAAGAATAATATAGGAAATGGAGAAGCCAAAGAACTTATATGTACAACCCATGGATGTGAACTAAAGAGGGGAAATGCTGGTGGGGGTAGGGTGTAGAGTGGGGGGAAATAAAGGGGAGAAAAAAATGGGACAACTGTAATAGTGTATCAATAAAATATATTAAAAAATAAATATATCGTCCCTGACAAATAAATAAATAAATAAATATGCCCTGGCTGATGTGGCTCAGTGGACTGAGTGACAGCCTGCGAACCAAAGGGTTGCTGGTTTGATTCTCGTTTGGGGCACATGCCTGGGTTGTGGGCTAGGTCCCCATTTGGGGGTGTGTGAGAGGCAACCATTCAATGTTCTTCTCCCTTTCTTCCTCCCTGCCTTCCCCTCTCTCTAAATAAATAAAATCTTCATATATATATATATAAAGAAAGGGAGATTTTTCTCGAAGTGTGTTAGATTTTCTCCCCTGAAAAATTCTTTGATTTCACATTAAACTTATAAAGTATAGATTCTAAGTAACAGTCATAATTCTTTCTCTTATTTTCAATTTTTCATCTAGCAACAGGAAGAAACAGTTCACCTCTTCCTACTGAGCTGGCCCAGAAGCAAAACACATGTATAGCTTGATCAATCTTAATACAATCTTGATAACCTTGTTTTTCTAGCAGCTGCCGAAGCATATGTCAGATCACTATTTTCCCAGAACACTTCTGAGATAACAAGGTCAACAACAAAAATTAGAAAAACCCATTTGGAAAGTGAAGGTAGGGAGGGTTGAGGAGAGTAACTGGTGGAAAATAGGGACAACTGTAACTGAACAACAATAATAAAAAGGAAAAAGAAGAAAGAAGAAAATGATCTTAACTAGAAAAAAAGAAAAAAGAAAAGAAAAACCCACCTAAATCACCGAATAACAAAAGCTCCATAAAACTTAAAGGCACAAGCCACTTAGGCCCATGCTCCAAAAAGTGCTTATTTAAAGTCTGATTTTTCAAACACAGAGTTGATTTACAACTTTTTATGTGAATCTCAAAACATCCTTGTATGTAATTTTCTTGAGCCACAACATACTAACAGAGTAATTTCTGAATTAGAAAGCAGAAAATTGCTAGAATTCCATCCTGTCACATGTAGGGAGAAATACACAAGTAGTTCTGTGGACAGGAACTTTTGGTAACAAAGAAGCTAGTTTTAAAACAATAACAAAAAACAATTGTACAAAACTCCTAGTCTGAGTCCACTTAAAATCTCTCCGCCCTTGGTTTCCTCTAAAACTCATAGAAATTCAGGAATGCAAGACAGCAAGGGAAAGTATTAAAACCATAAACATTCCGCACGATCCCTGGTACCTGGACTTTTCAAAATAGAGAACTGAAATAATAAGACTGGCTTTGAATATACTGCTCCCAAAAGCAACTATATATTATTTTAAGGAGTAAATAACTTCATATTGTTGTTTTGTAGCGTGCTTCATGGTATGTTTCACAGTTATGTTGAAGAAAACACAAACAGCTGAATATTGTGCATATTAAGAAAGGGATGTTTCCATTGTCAGGGAGAAACTTTCCTCTACCCTTTTAGGCTCTTTCAGCTGCTCTAATAATTAAATTAACATAAGACAGATTAACTAGAGAAGATAACCAAATTTACTTACATATTTATGGGAACCCCACATACTAGGGAGACCCCCCTAAAACAGAATTATCTTCTGAAGGGTCAGCCCCTTGTAGTACAGGCTTCCCCCACTAGGTGAGTGTTCCCGGAACCCATCTGCAACAGTGCACCAGCTGGTGTTGTTGTGAGAGGCTGTGTTCAGCTTTAGTGAATTTTTTTGAAGACTCAACATGTTTGCCCATTTCGTGATGGGTGATTTACAAGTGCACCTGCTCACACCATGCTGAGTGTTCAACAATTTTTGACCGAAAACATCATGAGCCCCATGCCCCGCCCTCCGTATTCACCGGCTCTCCCCAAGTGACTTTTTTTTATTTCCCGGGATGAAAAAAGTCCTCAAAGGGAAATATTTTGCTGGTGTGGAAGGGTGAAATAAAAACCAGCAGAAGCACTAAAAGGTATCAATATTGATTAAATTCAAAAACTGTTTTGAGCAGTGGAAAAAGTGTCTTGATAGGTGTATTACATCAAATGGAGAGTACTTTGAAGGTGACTGAAGTTTAAACATATAAGAATATACAATTTTTTATAAGTAAATTCTGAAGTCTTTCTAGGTTCAGAGTCAGAAAGGAAAAATGAGGTACATATGGCATTCTGAGCTAAGGATGAGATAAGTCACTTTAGGGCTTAATAGGGGAGGGATGTCATTTGCAGGATGGTGAGAACAGATGTTCAGTAATTACAAGTTTGCCCTGCTCTATAGATAGGTCATAAAAAGTTATTTTTGGTGACAACTCTTATTATGGGCAGTGCCCCTAATTTAAGTTCTTTAAGAGAAAGCTAAACATTTCTCACAAGCCTACAGGGTCTCTATTGCCTTCAGCTCAAAATAATTCACATCTAAACTGGTGTATCTTGGAGAGGCCAATCCTAAACCCCTTCACCATTAACCATTCATATGAACTCACGTAGCTGTAAAATATTTGCCCACATTGGAAATCAACATTAGTGCTCTTCTACCACTGAGCACATCAAACCATTGTCAGCAGCACAGGTGGCTTTCAGAACACACGAAAGCTCTTACTCGGAGTGGAAAACCATGCTTACTTTCTTCGAAAATCTTGAATTGAACGAGAGTAAATAAACCAGATGCAACAAATCATTTCTCTTCCATAAAAGAATGGTAACAGGTGGGGTTTGTCATCAGAATCTTTGAATCAAAAAATACTAAGCTTTTCTCTATAAAAACAGCTTCCTGATTACTATGTCTTAAGTCTTTAAAACTAATGGTTGAGAATAGTTTACCAATGTGTTCATTCCTTAAACATGTACCAAGGAACTCCAGTGTGCTCTGGATATATTAAATGAAACCACCCCTGCCCTAAAAGAGTGTTGGAACTAAATTTTTTACAGATTCTGACATTTTCTTTAATTTACATTTCTCTGATTGTGAATGAGGTTTAGTTGTCTGGCTCATATCCTTTGCTCCTTTATTACCTGAGATACTTGCTATTTCTCTTGTTCATTGGTAGAAATTTATCAGCTACTCAAGATCCTAATTATTATTATAGATCCTCATCTTGTTTCTTATATGCAATGCAAATGTATTGTCCCATTGATAACTTTGTCTTAACATTAATACAGTCAAATTACTCCATTGTCTCTGGGTTGTTTTTTTGTTGTTGTTCTGTATCTTAAGAAATCCTTCTCTATCTCAAGGTTATAAAGATATGCACGAAGAAAAATAGATTTGCTGTTCACATTTAGGTCTATAAATCTACTAGCAATTTAATTTAGTATATGGCGTAAGGTAGAGATCTAGTATTTTCCTTCTTATGGTGGCCAAATGTCCCCATCCTTTAACTGAAAAAGAGCCTGTGAGAGAGTGAAGAGAGAAGAGGATTTAAACTGGATTCTCAACCTTGGTCTTGAGAGGTCTGTGGCATAGCACACCTGTACCTGACCCACTAGCGCACTAGATCCTTCAGGGAAGAATTGCCTCTCATTCACACTCTGTTCCTTGTGCCTGCCATAGCACACAGCAGGTAGAAAAGTATTTGTTAAATAATCAAATAAATACGAAGGTCTTTATAATCTAGTTACCATCACTCTCTAGGTACACCCACCATATACAAGGTGGAGCAAAAGTAGGTTTACACTTATGAGTACACAAAATAAAGTTTATTCTTATATTATTATTTATTAATTATTATATTATTTTCCCGTATAAACAACTGTAAACTACTTTCATCCCACCCTGTACTTAAAATATACCAAATGAATAGCGTGCCTCTGTACTTCCTGTTGCTTCTGTTTAAAACCTTTTCTAACTGCCTTGCCGATTGGCCAAGGCGCCTGTGAACGACTTCTCTGGGCACGACACAATGTGCTCTTCTTTTACACCCACACAGCCCCTAAAAATTCCTGTAAGCAATACCTGGCACCTTGTCTTACAAGACACGGGCCAGTGAGATCCCTTCGGGGCCTCTGCCACAGATCAAAATTCAAGTCTTAGAATATTAGAGAACTACAATTTTTTTCCAGCTTGGTCAGACCAGTGGACACCGGAACTTACGGGTTTGGCGACTGTATATGAGCTCCACAGGGGCATCCGGATAGCTTTTCCAAATCCACTGACATACTCCCTGTGATGAAGGAGACAGTGTTCCTTGTTCTTCTGCAGGACCCTGGGCCTCCCATATGGCAAATTTAGCTTCTCTGTGGCTGTTACTAAAACAAAAAGAACAAAATTAAAGTGTTTGTGAAATTAGCAAATACTTCTATGCATAATAAATACCATTCTCACATGACTTAATTTGTGCCAGTTACTCTGAAAAATATTTTACATATTTAAACTCCTTTAATACTTAAAACAACTCTATGAGATAGATGTTAATTGTTCCATTTTACAGACTACAAAACTAAGACTTGATTCATAATTTAGCCAAGCAGCTAACAGCTCATGGGACATATTTGAAGAGCTAAAACCTCAAAATCAAAAGTACAAACTTCATAACAAAGATGATCTACTTTAATAATTGTCATAGGAAAGATATTGGAATTTTATAATAGATATGTCCTAATGTATTTATTTTTCTTTATTTATTATTATAATATAAAAATTTATCAGTTATCGATGGTTAAAAACCATTGGAGTATTTGTACCATGGAATATGATGATCAAACAGCAAACATACTTACTGAACTCTTACCGTGTGCCAGGCACTATTCTAAGTGCACACATGTATTAACTCATTTCATCCTCATATCAACTCTACAGAACGGATTTCTCCATTTTATAAATGATGAAATGGGCCTTGTGAGTTTAATACAAGACTACTTAAAAGATAATGGGTAATAAAATACTGATTTAGGTCAGGCACTGTCCTAAATTCTTTCCATGGATTAACACTCTTAATCTTTATTACTACATGAGGTGGATATCTTTGTTATAAGATGAGAAGCCTGAAGTACAGAGAGGTTCGCTAATTTGGCCCAGGTGACACGGCCGGGAAGCAGCAGCAGTAGGAACCCAGGCAGTTTGGTTGGCCCACATCTGAGAAAGGGAACAGGGGCTGTGGACGACGCACTACCTTTTCAGGGAGTCTGGAACGCTCTCAGGACCACTGCAACACCTCACGCTCGCTATCGCTGTTCATAGTTCTAGGTTTGTTTGTGTTTGTTTTTCCCCTTACATTGGCAATACAATCTTCATGAGCAAAAGTCCCTGTGAGCGTATTTTGAAGAATTCCAAAAAGGCAATATTGTATTTTGTTAGGTCTAAATGTCAAGGACTTAACATGTATTCTATTGACTTACTTTCATCTTGAGTGAGATTTAGCATTTGGTTCACGCGTTCTACAGCAGTATTCTGCAAGATAACGTGAGGCAGGGGAGGGAGTAAGTCAAGGCAATAACAAGTTTGAAAAGGTCATCGAGATTATTTCTGCAGTAATCACATGAATGTTTTACTATTGAACAAAGAAACCAGGCTAATTTGAGTTTAAATTCCAGTTCCACCACTCACACAGAAATATAGTGCTATTCCCTGGAATATGTTTGTGTGGGAGTTTGCAATGATATAACTGATAAGGGGCAAAGCATCCTGACCACCGCTGGAATCCACTACTCCATTGGGACGACCACCCCCCAAAGCTTCTCAAACTTTAATCTGCATACAGCTCACTAGAGGGCCTTATTAAAATACAGATTATTACTCACCAAGCCTGAGCCCAGTGGGCCCGAGATCCTCAGCCTCTAGCCAGCCAGCAAGCAGGGCAGGGGCTGATCCTGGGACCACACTTGGACTAGCAAAGGGCGTTCTTGACAGACAAGAACTGGCCTCACGGTTAGGTAGAACAAGTTTCTGTGACCTTGGGCAATTTATCTCACTTCTCTGAGCCCTCGTTGTCTTTAAAATGGGGACTAAAGCACCGCTTTGTAATATTTTATTATTATTTTAAATGGCAGTTCTGATGAGGTTGTCTGGAACAGGTGGTAGGTAACAGACACTCTTGCTCTGATCTTTGCTGTGTGTTTGCTTTTAATTGGGAAGCCTGACTGGGCTTTGTCCCTTGAAGTCTCTTTTTGTTGGTTATTTATGTATTTATTTATGTGGTGTACTGTTATTCTGAGGATTACAGAATGCAAAGACTTTGCTGACTCCTGGTTATCAGGAATAATTCCCACCTGAAGGAGCAGGCGGTTTATTTAGCTCTACAACCACATCAGGAACTTGGCATTGAGTTCTCCTTGACATTAGTTGGAGCTTCATAGACTCTTGGTAACCAGGCTCCGACTCCATTCTGAAATCCCAGCCCCACCCATGTGCTATAATTCTCACAGGTAGGCTCCATGCTTGCACTTTGAGTTCCTGCCCTGACTCCTTGCCGTTGGAGGGCCCCTCTTCACACCAGAAACTCACCTTGCAGAAAGTCACCTTGCAGAAAGTTCACAGTCTTTGCCCCTGAACTCAGCAAGTTACCCCACCCACTACGATGACCTGCCAATACTGTTTATCAGCCAGCCTCCAAGCATTGCCTGAAGAAGATCTTTCATTGTCACCTAAGGAGTGCTGGGCTTTTTGCTGAGTAGACTCCACAGCACCCAACCTAGTGACTGTGCCTCACACTAGATCACAATCCTTGCATGCTCCTAGTTATTTCTGCTCTAAATAATCATCCATGATCATCTGATTCTTATGCTGTAAGAGAGATGGTTTATGAGGGAAAACAAAGAGAGCTCCAAGATTCTACTGTTTTAAATGGTTATAGACAGTTAGTTCATAAAAGAATGAACAATTTCCAAATAGTGCTTTCCAATTTACAAGCAAATTCACATACTTAATCTTATGATGTGTCTCTCATTTCCAGATGAACCCATGAACATTTATTGAGTAAATATCCAGACTAGAACCCAAAACTGGATGTTAGCTACCTTGTTTATAGATTAGCTCACCATTTACACTCTTGTAGTTACTTAAGTTAGTACTCACGTTTTGTAGCTGAGGGCATGAACAGTCTAGAGTATCTGTGGGCAATGGAGCAGTAAAGCCACACACAGAAAACGTGGACACTTCCTCTGCGTGGGTTGGCTCATAAAAAGGCACCTTCAGAAGATGGTTTAAACTACCGTGGGTACCATTGTTGGGTGCTGGTTGAATGTGTAGAAGATCTGTTTTAAAAAATAAGTTCAAAGTAGATTTAAGTGGGAAGGCAACAACATTTGAGTAGGAGATGGAAGCAAACAGACACCCTCTGTTCACGCCCTTTGATAGATTCTCCTGTGATGCGGTCGCCAACTGCACAGGCCGTTCGGTTTACTGACTTTCTTCCCTGAGAGCTTTTCTCACTTAGTCTTTCTAGACAATAGGCCCCTTATTGTGGGTGGGCTGCAGGAACTCGCGGGGACTTCCAGGAACTGTCTCCCTTTCTCCAAAGAACAGCCTCATTGCCACAATGATCACTTTGTTCCTTCAGCACATTATGACTTTCTAGCACAGAAAGCTATACTTTTGGTAAAATAAGTTTTAAAAAGTTAAATAATCTTACTTCTAGTATATTTACTTAATAATGTGAAAATTCTCTAAGAACAGGTACTTCTTAAAAATTAAACTAGAGAATTTTGCTAAATATTAGGAAGACTTTCTCTAATTTTTTCCTACAAAAGCAAAATACACAAATGTTTTTACAAACAGTGCTTTGTAAGTGGCTCCTGCTGAGCATGACCAAACAAGAACTAGAATCCTACCTGGTTCCTTCTAAGCCTTCCCACAAAGGGCCAGCAGCCCTGAGCAAAAACTCAGCTTGGGAACCAAAAATTAAATTGTTAAGGCAACAACACATTATTTTTAAATAGATACTTTTTGGTTTCGAAATCATATTCAATTACCACAGGCCTAGGCAAGATTAAGAGCGACAATGTGACCATATTTATGTGTAAATTCCTCCAGCTAACTCACTCATTGCCTTGCCTACACAAATAATTGGTTAATAGAATGGTCTCAGGTAAGCATGTGACCAGAAGGGTGGGTTAGAGTCCCTAAACCTCCAGTTATGTAAGGTTTATACTATTGAGAGTAATAACAAGCATCTATCCAAATAGGACTTTACCATTCTTTTACACCAGAAGCTATCTCTCTGGGATCACAAGGGAATACTTGTGTTTCTAGTTGTATTATTCCTGCTTTGAAAAGTTGCAAGTATAATTTTATTTATCTAAGTTTTATTAAATTAAGTTTTCATTTAGTATCTAAATAATAGAAAAGCTGGTCTCCTGAGATCTAATGTTTAGCATTGCTAGAAAAACAAAACCAAATTCATAAATGAATAATTCTGAATTACTCATAATTCTGGATTATTCGCTCTCATAAATGAATAATTCTGAATCATAAATAACCCTTCCTCATCTTTTTTACTTTCTGTCTCAGTGAGAGAGCTTCTACCTCTGGAACTCAATTTAGCACCAATTTCAAAATATATTAAATTATATATACATGTTGCTGTTGAATTCCTGTAAGCATACTTACCACACATTAGGTTATAGACTTCGATGTTGTCAAATGGCTCAACTTCAGTCTTCTCTTTAAAACTGGGTCCATGTGCCAAAAAGATAGCCTAGGTGGTAACAATCCGGCTGTTACTAAATGTCATCTAAGCTCAGGAACAGATATTGGAACACCTGTTCTGCAGCACCTCATATGTCAACAGACTGGGAGAATACAAGCAACATTGGACAACCAAAGCTAGCATGATTCTATACTATCTGGACAATATAAGTTAGAAATTCATCATATACCATTATATATATTTTCATATTGTTTTCCTATCATTGCTCAGATATGTCAATACTTGACCAAAATGTTGAATTTACTGAGCATTAAAATTTTTGCACAACCTGTACTAACCCACTGACTTCTCAAATATCTATCCCTTTTCATTTTTAGGGTAAAAAGATTTAAATATTTTATATCTATTAATTAATGTTAACTTAATTATATTATTTCTAACAGATCTAATTGTTTTAGATTGCAAGTAACTAGTAGAGAAGTATCAAACATAAACAAACAACTCTTTTTGGTGAAAGGAATGTATATATATATACATTATATCCCAAGATAATCAGCAAAGAATTGGAGGCATAGGTTTTTCTTGTAATAATTAACTTATTTATCAAATAGTACCCTAATTAATAGTAAAGCTCTCTATCTCCAGAGATTTTTTACATATTTACTGAGACATATAACTCATTATGACAATGTTAAAAGGCTTCATATTTATAAAAAGCCTAACACATTTTTCTCTATTTGGAAAGGAGTGTGTGTGCGTGTTTGGGCTCCATTTGTGGTGTGTTCTGTGTGTGTATGTGTGTATGTGTGTGTGTGTATTACAAATGGAACTGGATAAGACAATCAGGTTGCAAACACCATAAAGTTTTACCTGTGGGGGAATATTGGCAACATTTACTCATGGACTTCCTCCAAGTAGTTTTTTTCCTGGCCTTCTGGAACACCACATGCTCCAGAGGAAGGTTTTCTTCCTTCCTCACTGGCTCTTCCTTAACTCTTTTCCTCCCAACCTCTTCAAGTAAAGGCGCTGAGGGCTCAGTTCTTGGTCCTCTCTACCTACACTTAATCTCTGAGGATCCTATCTAGTCATACATCTTTTAAATAATGTATATACCTAAAATTCAGCTTTTCTTCTCTAGACAGACTCTCTCTTTAATTGCTTATATAATATCTCTATTTACCTGCCTAATGACTATTCTGAACTTAACGTGCCCAGCTGCACTCTCACTTCTTCCCCGGCAATCAGCTGCAGCCACAGGCGAACAGCCTTTCAGGAATCTACGGAGGCTCCCGCCCCAACACCTGGCACATTCCCCGCTTCCCGCCTTTGCACTGGCGGTTCCCTCTGCCTGGGACACTTGTCCCCTGACTATCTGAAAGCTCGTTTCTTTCACCTTTTTAAAGTCTCTGCTCATATATCAGCTCACTAAATCTTATCTTCTCCACCTTATTTAAAGTTTCATATTGACCTCACGGCACCATGAAATACCCCAATTTTCACCTACTCTGCTTTACTTTGTTTTATTTCCAAGGCACCCACCCACCAACACACCAAATAATATATTCCTTTATTGTGCCAGTTGTCTGCATCCCCCTGTTAGAAAGAAAGCTTCGTGAGGCCAGGCATCTTTATGTTCTGTTTGCAGATGTAGTCAAAAGTCCTGAACATTGCTTATCAGGAAGTAGGAGCTCAATAAATATTTGCTTAAAAAAAAAAAGCAGTGAGTTACCTCCATGGCCTTAAACTTATTGTCAAAACCATGGTCACCTCCTCCACAGTATGAACTGGATTTACTCCTATAAAGAAATAATATTGTTATACTCTGATCAATCTATTTAATGAGAGCTTATCACAAACTGAGATTTAGTGGATCTTTATGTCTTATGTAACTTCTGCTTTTATATAAGTAAATTGTTCTGTCAACAACAGCATGAATATAGTTATTTTCATGCTCAAATTCATAAGCCCAGAGGAACAAACAGAATGATAGAGGAGAAGGAAGGAGAATTCCCAGATCTACAAAGAGAAGTCAAAAGTCTTTGACTCTTAGACATTGATGAAAGGATAATAACAAAGGCATAGATTTAAAAAAAAATTGTCTTCAAACTTACCTGCACATTTACATGTTAATGCCTGTGTTATTAAGAATAGTTTGATTAATATGTTACTTTGTTTTACAAATATTTTTTTGAACTTGAAAAAATAGTGATTTCTATTTTATGGCAGAGATGTCTAGGAAAATAGTATAAAAATATAAATAGAAATACTCAAGGCAAGTTAATTATAATACATAAAAAGAACAAGCCAGCATATTCTGTAAATTCAGAGTTTATTTTTAACTTTTGGGATTTTCCTCCATAGACTGCTGCTCTATAACTTGAATGATTTTTCAAATTTAATTACTTTGCTCTTTGCTTACTTATCAAATTTCAGTCTTCGAATTGAGCAGGATCAGTAATTTTATATATACTTGGTTTTTGTACTGAAAACAAAATAGCAATCAATGAACCTTGATTGTTTTTAGAGCAACAGTGTTAGACTGGTTCAAATGAGATCTCTAAAGGGGGGAGAGAGAGTGAGGGAGGGAGAGAGAGAGAAAAAGAGAGAGACTCTTATTTCTAAAGTTTCTAAAGGTTGGCCTTAACGGATCTCTCTCATTTTCTTCTCCACGCCCCACACCCCATTCTTTAAGGCAAACACACATGCACACACTATTTCTATTTCTTTTAGAATTGTAGGCTCAATTGAGAGCAGGACTTTAATTTGTGTCTTAAAAAATCAACTTTTAAAAAAGTCATAAGTAACTCTTACTCAGCTTAAATAAAAATAAATCATAAGAAAAAAATAAATCACAACACTGAACTCTATCCAATAACAAAAAGAAAAAAGAGGCTAAGTACTGCCAGGAATGGGGAAGGAAGAAGAGTCCTATCTATAGGGGGTTCACATTTGATTACCCTAAAGTGCCCAGTCATGCCCTTACCTTAGTTACTTTCAATAAAATTGTTGCCATAAGGTAAACGTTGTTTAAAAACTATTTTTATCCTTACTGCATGGATATTTGGTTCCCCGGGATTACTGAAACTATCTAATCAAGGACAATTAAGGTTTTAATTCACTGTGGGAAGCTAGAGTATTCATTAATGAAAGAAAGAGAAAGTTTTTTGACAAGGATGTCCACTTTCACCACTTCTATTCAACATAGTATTGGATGTTGTAGCCATAGTGATCAGATAAGAAAAAGAAATAAAAGGCATCCAAACTGGAAAGGAAGAAGTAAAGCTGTCACTGTTGCCAGTAAAGCTGTCACTGTTGCCAGATGACATAGTGCACATAGAAAATCCTATAGACTCTATCCAAAACCTACTTGGCCTAATAAATGAATTTGGCAAAAGAGCAGGATACAAAGTCAACATTCAGAAATCAAAGGCATTTTTGTATACCAACAATGAAATATCAGAAACAGAAATTAGCAAAAAAATTAATAAATAAACAAACAAAAAAACCCCATTTACTATAGCAGAAGAAAAATACAATATTTAGGAATAAACTTAACCAAGGAGGTAAAAGACCTGTACTCAGAAAACTATACAACACTGAAGAAAGAAATTAAGGAAGACACAAACAAGTGGAAGCATATACTATGTTCATGGATTGGAAGAATTAACATCATTAAAATGTCCATACTATCCAAAGCAATCTATAGATTCAATGCAATCTCTATCAAAATACCAATGACATATTTCAGATACATAACAAATATTTCAAAAATTTATATGGAACCATAAATGACCCCAAATAGCCTCAGCCACTCTGAGAGAGAAGAATAAAGTAGGAGGGATCATAATACCTGATATCAAACTATATTACAAGGCCACTGTAATCAAAACAGTCTGGTACTGGCATAAGAACAGACACAGACCAATAGAACAGAATAGAGAGCCCAGAAATAAACCCAAGTCTCTGTGGTCAATTAATATTTGACAAAAGGGGTAGGAACATAAAATGGAGTAAAAATAACCTCTTCAATAAATGGTGTTGGGAAATCTGGACAAGTACATGCAAAAAAATGAAACTAGACCATCAGCTTACACCATACACCAATGTAAATTCAAGATGGATAAAAGACTTAAATATAAGTTGTGACATTATAAAAGTCCTAGAAGAAAACATAGGCAGGAAACTCAGATATCCCACCAGCAATACCTTCATTGATACATCCCCTGGGGAAAGGGACATAAGGAAAAAATAAACAGATGATACTACAGCAAACTAAAAAGCTTCTGCACAGCTAAAGAAAACATCAACAAAATGAAAAGGAAACCAACCGTATGGGAAAACATATTTGCCAATGATACCTTGGACTAGGGTTTGATCTCCAAAATATATAAAGAACTCCCATGACTCCACACCAAGAAGATAAATAATCCAATTAAAAAATGGGCAAAGGATCTGAACAGATACTTCTCCAGGAAGGACATACAAAGGTCCCATAGACACATGAAAAAATGCTCAACATCACTAGCCATCAGAGAGATGCAAATTAAAACCACAATGAGATACCATTTCACACCAGTCAGAATGGCCATTATTAATAAATCAACAAACAACAAGTACTGGCGAGGTTGTAGAGAAAAGGGAACCCTAGTGCACTGTTGGTGGGAATGCAGACTGGTGCAGCCACTGTGGAAAACAGTATGGAATTTCCTCAAAAACTAAAGTTGGAACTGCCTTTCAATCCAGCAATCCCACTACTGGGATTGTATCCTAAGAATCCTGAATCAACGATTTAAAAGAACCTATGAACCCCAATGTTCATAGCAGCCTTATTTACAATAGTCAAGTGATGGAAACAGCCTAAGTACCCATCAATAAATGGATGGATCAAAAAACTGTGATACATTTACACAATGAAATACTACACAGTAGAAAGAAAGAAGGAACTCCTATCCTACCCTTCGCCACAGCACGGGTGGAACTGGAGAGTATTATGCTAAGTGAAATAAGCCAGTTAGTGAAAGACAAATACCATATGATCTCACCTATAAGTGGAACCTAATTAACAAAACAAACAAATGACCAAAATAGAACCAGAGACTTGGTAATAAAGAACAAACTGACAGTGACCAGAGGGGAAGGAGGAGGGGGATAATGGGGGAAAGAAGGGAAGGGGGCAAGAAAAGGAACACAAAGAGAGGACTCATGGGCAAGGAGAATGGGGAGGAAGATTGACTGTGAGAGTGGAGGGAAAGGGTAGGGGTGAGCAATGGCGAGAAAGGTGGGACAACTGTAATTGAACAACAAATTTTTTTTTTAAATACTAAGAGCAATGGCCAATAAAAAAGTTCTTTTAAGCTATTCATTGGTAAAATTTTCTAAAAGTGATTTTTATTTATCTTTCTATTTTCAGAAAAATCTGTGTTGCTTTAAAATATTACTCTTAACCCAACTTAATGAAAAAAGTTTAGTAAATATTGCAAATCTTTATTTGGAACCAAAAGATAAAAAATATTGTTTGAAAAAGCTCTACTTCCCATTGCAAGTGAAAACTTTAGAAACTTGCTCTTCCAAATCATTCTGCTTATGTTTCCAACTATTAATTTGGCTCTGGAAATTACATATGGAAAAATAGAAGCTGTCATTTGGAAAGGATGAGTTGATTTTATCTATCATAATTTAGCTCAACTTCCAAGTACTATATGAAATCTTTGGGAAAAAATTTTTTTAGTGTTTCTTCATGTCTAGTGTTTCTTCATGTCTAATTAGTAAAGTCAAGATCAGGGCCAGGTCTCTCTGCCCCAGCTGGGTAATGACACAAATGAGAGATGAGCAAGTCTCCTTTCCACACTCCCCATCAGTTGCCAACTCCTGTCTTGCTCTGTAGTTTCTTGCACATTTCCCCTTGCTTTGCTCTTCTCCTGCCACCATTCTAACCTGGATCCTCATTACCTCTGATCTGAACTGATTTCCTAGGTGGTTATCTCACTCAGAACTTCAGAATCTTCCTATAAAACACACACACACACATACACACACTCATATACACACACCCCTAGTCCTATTTAACACTACTTATCACTGCTGGAAATGGAATTTGTGTTTTAATAAATACAAATGTGGAACAGAACATGATGAACCAGGGCTACCCTGAGAAATCTGAGTTATGAGTTCACTACAATTCCTTTTCTGACTGTGTGCCACCTGACTAGTCTTACCATCTCCCCTCACTGCTCCACAGCTTCCCTTGGAGCTGTTATAACCCTGAAGGATGGATCCCTACACATCTTCCTAACTGGAGTCCCTGCCACACTCACTTGACCTTCCTCCTCCATATGGGAGCTGGGGTGAGCTCTCTGAAATGCAAATCCCACTATATCCACCTCCAGCCCCCTTGTATTTCCCAGTGGTCTCCTACTTTACTCTGGATCAAAGTCACAATCCTTAGTCTTGACAGAGAAGGTCTTTCATGCAGAAGGCAGCTTCATTTACCCAGTGTTCTAGCGATAGAGGACTACTTGGCAATTGTTGGAATCTACTTATTCTATGAGGAAACCTCACTCTTCCTTTCTGCCATTTCTTGCCCCAGGGCTGCTCCTGGCTGTCAAAAGGTGCCCCACTGCTCTGGGAGGAGCATTTACAGAAAGCAGCACCTCTGAAAAGACACTACCTGGCAGTGCTCAAGTCTTGGCAAGCAGATGACGCCTCCCAGCAAAGAGAAATACTTTCTTTCCTCTTGCAAGTGAAGCCAATGTTGACTAGTAATCTAATCTAGCTACCAAGTATTGAACACTCTAACTAAGGACAGCACGCTTTAACTTAGAAAGTAAGTAGCCTGAGACTCAGGAGTGAAGAGCTGGGCATAGACTGACCAAGGGCTTCTCCACATGAGACCCCTCCGTGGTTCTGCTTAGGGCTGTATCCAACCTTCCTACGATGTAAGCTAGTTTATTTTGTATGTTAATAGCAAGAGCAATCAAACCAGGCTCCTTTTGCATTACAGATGAGAAAAATGAAGCCCTGGAACAGTGATTAGTCCTCATTTCTCACGGCAAGCTAGGTGCAGAGCCGGGTCTTGAACTCTGGCTGCTTTTATTTTAACATCTCACTGCTAGCTATTAAATGTGCTAAGCTCATAACTTGAGACTGTGTATTAATGCGGGCAACCCAGAGGTATTCTGGTGGCTGGGCTCTCCTTCTGTAACCCATAGGCCATGCTGGGATGATGGGCACGTTCTCATTTGGACCAGTGGCCTCCTAACTTCTTAGGAGTAGGATCTCATACTCCTAACAATAACTATTTGGAGAACTTACCCACATTTGCATATATATTTATTTATGTACATATTACATACATACATTACTCACAGTCCTATTTTTTAAATATTAGTAAAGCTTAATTTTGTTCACATGATTTAACCTTCTTTTAGAGAATGCTGTTCAGCGCCTCGGTGCACACTACGCCCAATGATGCACACACCAAGGTCCTGCAACTGCAATCTCAAGAAGAGAGGCCTGTGCCACCTAGTGACCAGATGTGAAACGGCACACTCTGTGGCCTAGCAATGTACCTGCTTGGCTTTCCTAGTACCTTATGAAATAGGCATGGCCAAAACTCCAGTTCCTCACCTTGCACACTTACAGTCCAGTTTCTTCGCCTACCCTCACCTCCTCTTTCTTTGTTAAACATACCTTTCAGCCACTGTATTCCCACTGTCTTATACATTTTCCTGGCTTTACATAGTAGAGAAATAAGATAGGCCAGAAACAATAATGTGATCCTCATTCTATTTATATCCACTTATGCACATGGAGAAAATACTGGAATAAAATTTTAAAATAGGAAACATTAAACTACTAAAAAACAAATCAATTTTGTTTACTGGCTGGCGATCAGTTTTCTGCATTTGACAAGGAGGGCAGGAATCATTTCTGCAACTCAAATGCTGGGAACAAGGTCTGACAGGCAGCAAGCATCAATAAAGTTTTGTTAAATCAATGAATTAATTGGTTATTTGGGGATACAGTGATTCAGAGTAATTTTTATTTTTCTTACATATGCTTATATTTTGCAGAGGCTCCATGATCAACATGAATTACAACTATAGCTAGAAAAATTTAAAAAGTGACAACCAACTGGTTGACTTGGCCTTAGAGCCACAAACGTGCTCTTTTGTAAAAACCACAAAGCTGACAAAGATCTTAGAGAGCCAGCCTGGAAGACAACTGATATCATTTTTATATCCTGCCTGCTGCCCGAAGGAGACCACAGCTGTTTGGATAAGAGTGTGCCGAACCGACAGTCTCTGGGAGAGTCAATGAGCCATCTCAGCGTACTTCCTCAGTCTCAGCTCCACCATGGAGACTAGAAAGCTAAAATCAGCAATCAAGTAACACTCGTTTCAAATACAGAGGTGCTGGGTAGCATATAAAAAGTCAAGGAAATATCATGGTCCCAAAAACTCACGTGATCATAATAGCAGAGGAAGGTCAAGTAAATTTGTGATAAAAGATGGCTGCTAAAAGTGTAAGTAAGAAGGCACACAGACCTCACAGCCAGCCACTGTCGATCCATCAAAAGATGAGCTTTGTCAATCCTGACATTATTGGCAAAGTGTAGTCGTTTTGGCAAATCAGGAGTCAAATAAGGTGTGAAATGCTGATCAGGTTTTCGGCACTGAAAAACATAAATTTTTTTTCAATTTTATTTTTCAATTACAGTTTATATTCAATGTCACTTTGTATTAGTTTCAGGTGTACAGTGCAGCAGTTAGACAATCATACACTTACAAAGTGATCCCCCGATACTCAGAGTACCCGCCTGGCACCATACCTGATTTTACAATACTGACTACATTCCCTGGGCTGTCCTCTGTGCCCCCATGACTATCTTGCAACTACCAACCTGTAATTCTTAATCCCGTCACCTTTTCCACCCAGCTCCCCCCAAATCTGCTTCCCTCTGGCAATAATCAGTCTGTTCTCTGTTTCGACAAGCCTGTTTCTATTTTGTTTGTTTATTTTGCTTTTTAGATTCCACATATAAGTGAAATCATGTGGTACTTGTTTTCCTCTGTTTGATTTATTTTGCTTAGCATAATACCCTCTAGGTCCATCCATGCTGTTGCAAATGGTTAATATTTCATTCTTTTTTATGGCTGAGTAATATTACATTATATATATATTTGCGCCGCCACTTTTTTATCCATTCATTTATTGACAGGCACTTGGGTTGCTTCCAAATCTTGCCTATTGTAAATAACACTGCATGAACACAGGAGTACATATATTCTTTCATTCTAGTGTTTTGGGTTCCTTCACATATATTCCCAGAAGTGGAATTGCTGGGTCACAAGGCAGTTCTATTTTTCATGTTTTGAGGAAGTTTCATACACTGTTGTCCATAGTGGGTGTACCAATCTGCATTCCTACCAACAGTGCGTGGAAGTTCCCTTTTCTCCACGTTCTCACAAGCACTTGTTTGTTGCAGATAAGTTATTTCTTTATGACATAAACTATGAAAGCTGATTCAACAATTTTGCTTCCTAAGACAATTTGTTAAGCACTTTTTAAAAATAAGATTTAAGGTTAGCTACTACAATAGGAATATTAAACCTATTATCAATGTGGTCTCATTCCCTAATTACATAATTTTTATTATTGCAGCAATATTTAGGTTGTGATTGAAAATATGATGTAAATTATATTGTTCAATGTTCTAAGTTTTTATTCCTATGTGTGCGTGTATGTATATCTTTACCCACTACAAATTTCCCTTCTTGTTTTCCTATTTTGAAATAAAATAGATATAAGTCTAGATTTAGAATGGTACTTGAGTCTAAATTATATATGAAAAGTATACACTATACATTAGCAGAATGAGTGAAAATTTTAAAATTCACTTTACTTGCACCAAAAAATCCCTTCACTATTGACTCAATTTATACTTTAAATAACCCTACATTTGCTTTGTTTCAAATCAAGTCAGTGTTTGAAATCTTCTAGTTTCCCATTTGTAATATATTATGGATTTCTCACTAATTGGAGAGAAATGCTGTTTCTTTAATTATTACTGCGGTACCTAGATGGCGTATTTTAAGAGTCTGTAAAAACAAAAATCAAACTGGTATCTATTCATGTCAGAAAAAGAAGAAATGAGAAATTAGACTATGAAAGATCTTCTCCCATGTTACCTTTTTGAGAAGAGAAAGATAATACAGGTAAGAATATGGGCATGAATGAAAAGGGAGTTCTATGAAAAGCAATCTCACAGGGCGATCTGATCATAAAGTCCTCCCTGGGCAGCTCTTGGTGAGCGGTCCCTCCCCAGGCATCTAACTTCTTTAGGGAAAGGTGTTTCAAGCAAGGCCTGTCCATTGTTCTTGTGCATCTACGTCAACACACCTTTCACATAAACAAAACCACCCTCAAGGGAGCACAGAACCTTGTCGAGTATCCTAATCCAAGCCCTGCCTTGCTTCCCTCCCACCCTCACATAATCTTCCTGACTTCCCTTCTTAATTTCAAATGCTTGGGAGAAGCTGCTGCCAACACCGTTATTCTCCAAAGCATTTGAGATTTTGCTTTTTGGCAATTGTCAGTTTTGGCTCCAATAGATTCATACACATTCTCTGTAGGTTTGGACATTTCTTACGCAGACATGGGGAAGGAATTTTTTTCTATTCCCTGATTTTCTCCCTTGTTTTAAGCATCAATAATATCATAAATATTTCAAGTCTGTGTCACTATTAAAGAAATACATTATAGAAAGTAGGAAAACAAAGTATGTTATAGAATAAAAGAGGGAAGAGAAAAATATTTATTGCACAGATATTTCTGCCTATTTTTTTTCTTGCTTAGTTTGCTGTCTTTTCTAGGCTTATTTTTCTACTATTTTATTATTTATAATCACTTCCTTCTTAAGCCAATTTCATTTGACAAGCCATACTTTCCTAGCTGGGTGATTATGTAGACAGAGTAAATCCAGAGAAAAGTTGAGGTACACTCCTAACGCCTGAAAAGTACATGATTACTTTTTGTGCTTGAGAATTTGATACGAAAACACTAGAGTTGAGATAAAATTTAGGTTATTTTACCCTAAGAAAGAAGCTGATACTGTTGTCTGTCATGCTGCCAGAATGCTGTGGAGCTCACGTGAGTTGCCAGTCTGTATTTGCTTGTTTGCCCACTATAAGCGCAAAGGAGGCCCAAGAACAGCAGCCCTGGGAATACTGTACTACTGCAGGAAATAGCAGGCTAATATTTTCCCAGGAATAGCAGGCTACTTTGTGTATCAGTGGTCCATTTTGGGGGGCTCTGTAGCTCTAGGCCCAGTCCGCATCTGTGGTGCCACGTAATGGATTTCCAAAGCCTGTGGCATCCGACCCCCTGTACCAGTGGAATTATTTGAGATTTTTCCCTTCCTCGTGCCACCAGCAGGACTTCAGCAACATAAATGATGAGGTAAGGCATAAAAGGGAAAACAGTGTGTGGATTTAGAGAATCCACAAATTGAAAATATCTCAACTACCCATCCAATCAGGATGAACACACTGCATGTATAACCTTCACCAGTAGGGGGTGAGATAGTCTAACATTCTTACTCCAGATCGGATTATTAGAACGTGTAAAAGAAAAAAGGACTGTTTAACACTCAGGATTTCTTCTCTAGTGGTCATTCCTACTTCAAACTTGCAATGGGTCCAGGTTACAGTAAGTTTATTCTTCACTAAGCGTATCCTTAATCATTCACATTTCTTCCTAACAGTTTTTACTATAATTGCATATCACCTATACTTTAAAAAACATCTAAACCTGGTTGGTATAGCTTAGTGGATTGAGTGCAGACCTGCAAACCAAAGGGTCGCTGGTTCTTTTCCCAGTCAGGGCACATGCCTGGGTTTTGGGCCAGGTCCCCAGTAGGGGGCACGCAAGAGGCAAACACACATTGATGTTTTTCTCCCTCTCTTTCTCCCTCCTGTCCTCTCTTTCTAAAAATAAATAAATAAAATATTTTAAAAATAAAATAAATAAAAAATCTAGCCCAATCCCAAGCAATGGTAAACTCATGAATATAGTAGCTAGACTATATTAATATAGTAGATATTTATTTATGAATATGATTTAAATATAGAACTATTAAAACTACCACACAAGACTAGTTTCAGGTCTTTCCAGGTGTAGTGAACTCCACTTTAAAAATTCAGATTGTTTTAAGATGTCTGGAGTTTGCGTTGCTCATTTTCTTACAGTCTGGGGTGTGGGAAGAACCAATAAAAAGCAGTTATAACTATACTTGGAAGGGAAAGATGATTTTTCTGACCTGTACAAGATCTGTCAGATTCTGTGACTCACTGTGTTCTGATATTAAGCCACACACACACACACACACACACACACACACACACACACACACAAATATAAAAGGTGACCCTGCCTGAACCTCACTAGCATGGCCGCTTTGAATGAAACCTCAGCCCATTCAGTGAAAACTAGGAGTCAGTACCACAGTTAACCCCCAACTCATTTCCTGTGGTGGCATCAACCCCAGAATGAAAACAACTAAGATCAAAGCAACTGATATGCATATAACAGAAGGTTTAAAAAATAAATTACAAGTGGCTTTACTCACAAATACAGAATATAAATTTCTTGAGACCCAGGTTAAGGACATTACATTAACTTAAACAGATGTGTCAGGAGATGGTATACTTACACTGAGGTTCCTAACAATTTCTTCAGAATCAACTGTTTCAAAAGAAAAAACATAAATCACATTACAATTGATACTCAACAACTGCAAAAAGTGTGAACAACTCAGGTGAATTTGACACATACATTAATAATAATAACTATGACTTTGTAAAATTAAATAAAAAATATTTCAAGCAAAGAAGTATTTTAGCATTTAAGAATGGAGTAGAATATATTTTAACCTAACAATATGAGGTGCTACCATAGCCTTTATAGGCTGACTGAACTTACACGTGGGATTTTCTCATTTGCTTCTGTCTGTTCTTCCCAGGAAATCACAAGAGGGGGCCTAGTAATCCCTATGTCTTCAGAATAGGGGGCTAGGGTTATTTACTCTCAGTTTTACCTTTTTCTTTTTTCCTGTATGGGTATCTTCATACTTACAGCTGTAAAATTCATCAGGTATATTACGAGCCCTGATTCGGGGAGCGGGTCCTTGAAACATGTAGAAGTTTACTTGGGGAAAGTAATCAGTCATATACTCCACCTGGTCACAGTAAGTCTGAGCCATTCCTGAAATTAAAAAAAAAAATATATATATATAATATATGTAATACACACACATGTGTGTAATTATAGTATATGTAACATACATAATATATATATTATTCACTGAAAGTATATAGATGTTAACAACTTGTCGTCTTCAATCCTGTCAAATAGGACAGCTTTTATGTTATAGATTTCAAACCAAGTTTACTGGGAACCTGTACAATAACCAGATTACTTCACTCTGAACGGCAGACCCTGCGATCTTGGCAGTGGAAGAGAAGGGTCACGTTTATAAGCGAACACTAGACAGAAACTATAAACGGATCATTTGTTTGATGTGGATCAATTCAGGTAATTTCAAAGAAAATCCTCTGTAGGAAGTGAGTTAGATTTTATAATATCTGACTTGCACCTAAGGTAACACATTGTATTTTAAAATTAAAAAATAACATGCATTTTTATGAAATAATACATGGAGAGAACAATGGCTAGAAGGTACTTACTTTTTATAAGTGTATTATTTAACTGGTCTAAGAATCATGTGCCCTAAAAATAATGTGGTAGTTAAGCCACTTTATTTGAAGATGCTTCAAACTACATCTAAATTTTAATTATTAATATTTTATCTTCTATATTTATGTTTTATCATTTCTTTTAATAAAATATGCATTGAAATATTTTTTAAAGTTTAAAACAATAGGCTGAATATTAGGGAATCTTTTAATAAATTTTTAAATAAATCACTATGTTTCATATTGTCTTGACATTCTAAAATATAAACAAAAGTTCTACAAACATGCTCCTTTCTTCTTCTTGCCCCATACCTGGTTCCTTCACAGCCCCTAAAGGACAATGAATATCCTCCTAGAGAAGATGGTTTTGACCATCCCATTTAGAAAAAGTCTGTTTCTGTTTTCTGTACTTTAAAATACACCATTGTTAGTAAAGTACTCGGTATTAAGTAAGCACTTAAAAAATATTTGTTGAATGAGTACTTTAAAATTCTGTGAGATGGCAGAGGGTATGGCAGCTGTTCCTTGCCCTTTTTTCAGAGAGAGGGGAAGGGAGGGAGAAAGAGAGGGAAACATTGACTGGCTGCCTTCCACACACATCCTGACTGGGGACTGAACCTGCAGCCCAGGTTGTGTCCTGACCAGGAATCAAACCAACAACCTTTTGGATTGTGGGATGACTCCCAACCAAGCCACATGGATCAGGGCTGTTCTGTGTCATTAAATACTCAGGTTAACTGAAGTGAAGAGTTAACCTCAAGTAGACGAATGTAAAGTGACAAAGACTTCATAGAACTCTATTCACATAACTTAAAAAAAATCTTCAGGGCATGGTAAAATTACCCAGTATAGTAAACGATAGCCAATCTATATGAAAGAATCACACATCGATAGGTAGCCCCCAAAAGACACCTTTAATGATTGAATAACAACCTAACTACATGCATTAAGTACAAATAACTTCATTCTTACCAAAATGTATGTATGGATTTTCAGAACGAATGTTAGAAAAATGAAACTAGAAATTTAAATTTTAGTCGTCTTTTCATCACTGCCCACCCAAAACTCATTCTTTGCTTATTCAGCAGCTTCCAAGTCCAGAAGGATGGACTTTAAAGGTATCATTGTTCTTTTTGTGAGAGATAATCAAGGATAAAACGCAATTTTCTGAAGCATACCATGGTCGGCCAAAAGGATTATATTGACACAGTTGTCTAAGTTTCGCTGTTTTAGACCTTCCATCAACATTCCAAACGCGTTATCGACCGACCGTAAAGCTTGAATTACCTAAGGAAAACAAATTGAAGCTAAGGTTGTCTTCATGAATTAAGGTTTAATTAACCAAGTCATTATCTAACCAAGTGAAAATTAAACATAGTTTCTTCTCTGAAATTGCTGGTACTTAAAATAGTACATCAGAAACCTTTACCAAATACCAATTCTCTAAATTTCTGTAGAAAAAACATTTAAGCACTGCGTTTTGCCAGGTATAACGCACTCCCATGCAATGCACACCCCCATTTTTGGCATACTCTTTTAGGAAAAATAGCTTTCATTTTAATTTTTTAATTCAATTTTTATTTATTTATAGATACTTGTTTTTTGTATTATTAAGGAATTTTAGCATTTATTTTGGAACACATTATGGTACAAGAAATTTTATGTAACAAGTAATTATAAAACACAAGAACAGATACGAGGCATTTCAGGCACTACCCATGTATAATGCGTAGCCTTATTTTTCCATCAAAATTTTGGGCAGAAAAATGTGCATTCTACAAGGCAAAATGTGGTATCTTCCTACAAAGAAAGACAAACTACTGTCCAGTAAACATCTGATAAAAATGTTCAGCCTCCGCAAACATTACTCAGTGGCAGAGGTTTCCATGATGGTGCCCAGTGTTGGGGAGGGGACTCCACCGGAATTTCACCGGGAACTAAGATGCGTACGCACCTTCTGCAGGGTCATGGAACAAGAGCCTGAGTACTCAGAGGGTTAAAAGGAGCACGTCCAGAAACTTAATAATTCCACTTCTGGGCACTCGTCCTAAATAAACACTTAGAGTGCAATTTATACACAAAGACGTCCATCACAATATTTATTTAGAATTTAAATACAAAAACATAGGTTTTGCCACACCTTTGGAAGGCATACTTGACAGCCACTAAAAAATACTTTTAAAAGCGCAATGGCCTAAGAAAAGGCTCACAACACAATGTCAAACATAAAAACTTAACGCCAAACCGTATACCCACTAATACACATTGCACAATCCTGACTTTGCTTTCAAACATATTTAGCATTTCTTAGTAAGCACACATGGACAGAAAACGAGAAAGAAATATATTGAGGTGTATGTTATTAACCGTGGTTGTCTCTGAATAGTTAGTTAGAGTTTATTTTTGTTTCATTGTCAATATCCTTTTGTGGTTTAAAATTTTTTCTACATTTTATCAATATAGTACATTGAACTGACTTAAATTTTAAATGAATAAATTTTAACTGGTATCACTTTTTTCAGTGGATAAGAAAGTATGCTAGCCACTGGTGGGGTGGGGAATGTTTAATCTTTCCTAGTACTATTATAACAACGATGGCCCTTTTCTTCTTTTTTGAGAAAGCATTCTACTAGCCAATCTCTGTTAAGAGCTTTAGTGTATTATCTCATGAAATCCTCAGAGCAAACATTCATGGGTGGTCCTCTCAGAACTTCCAGTTGCAGAGGCCAGGAGATTGGAAGTTTAAAGAAGTTCAGTAACATGTTCGTGGCCCCGCCACTAACAAAGGACAGAGCAGCACTTGAACTGAAACTATCCTTATCTGCTGCTAAACCTATCAAATTCCAAGATGTTTTCCTGACCCTCACTCATTCTTAGGGTTCACCATACACTCTGGTTCGCCACTAAGAGTCATAGTTTCTGTCGGTTGTCATGGCATAATTACGCACCCTTTCACAGAGTCACCCTGCTCACTCCCTCGGACACCAAGGGCCCCTCCACCTCTGTCCTCTCCCAGCACCGGGGCATTCTGCTACTGTTGGACTCCCCACAGTTTTGAACTCATCTGGGCTCGTGACTGCCTCCCCAGGAGAGCATGTGCTCCTGCAGGGGAGGGACTGGGCAACCGAACTCATCACAGGCTTCCTAAGCACAGAGTCTTCATGGTGTACACACTCCACAGATGGCACACCTTACTGAACAGTGGGGTTAGCTGCCGTATTATTCTTACCTTTGCCATGCTGCTTACTTGTCTAGCCACCTGCCCTTGCACCTGTCTGTCCCTTTGTTCATTCTGTGTGATCCTGTAATGTGCTCAGCTCAACCTTTGTCGAGGTTGCTTGTGAACTTTTTTCTTTTTGTTATTCAGAGGAGACCTTTCTAACCAGCCCCAGCCCTCATCCGACCCAACTAGTTTAGAACCTCCTCAAAGCCCTCTCCGGGCATGCTGATCTTTTCCTATGTAGCACTTTCCATAAATACACTTAAAATTTATTTGGGTGCTAAACTAGAGCATTGATTAAAAGAAAAAGATACAGTGCTTAATATTAAGTCAACTATAGTGGTCAGACAAATGCAGATTATAGCATACTCTGTCAAGGGATTAATCATAACAAATATGGATAAGAATTAAAACAGGAAAGGGGAAGTTGTGAATAAGTGTTAGGGTGTCCAACCCACAGCCCACGGGCCGCATGAGGCCCCGGACGGCTATGAATGCAACTCAACACAAAACTGTAAATTTACTTAAAACCTTTTTTTGGCTCATGAGGTTTTGTTAGTGTTTGTGTATTTGATGTGTAGCCCAGAGACGCCAAAACATTGGACACTCATATGAGTGAGCCATTCACTGTCAGAATAACCTGATTAAGTTTTAAGTTCTGTGCTATAGTTTAGAGTGGTATTGGACAAAGACTGAAGGGTTAAGGTGGCAAGAATGAGCCAGGCTTTATTTAGAAATCATTTTGGTTTGATGGAAAGGAAAAGAAAAGGCACTTCTGATAAATAGCCAGTCATGCTGCCAGAATAAATATGCTTGCGTGCCAGTTGAGGACAATTGAGGATAATTGTTAAGTGAGTTCCCATGGGGTGGGGAAATGCCATACTCATAAGGGCCTTCGCAGCTTTCCATCAGTGGGTTTTACAAGAGAGATATTTTTCTAAAAGTAACATTGAAGAACCGTATTTCTGTAGAACAGACAGCTGGGTACCCCACAACGGACTTGCAGGTGACTTAACGCGAAACGGGCTACATTCACATGTTGGATAGGCACATGCAGTATCTAGCCTTGATGTTCTCCTGACGTGAAATAACAGTAATACCATTTTATTTTGTGGGTTAAGGCTGGATGATTTGATGTGTATATATTTAAAAAAAAAAACTTACTTGGGCACTGACTGGTCCAAATTTATGTCCTGAAGAATCAGGCTGTTCCACATATAGCGTATAAAAACTGGGTCTAGGGGTAAAATTGAAACAGAGAAAGACATTGTTGATTTGGAATAAACCTATAGGTGGGATTTGGGAAGTTTGTAAATCTAGAACTTTGTGGCAGTTTCTTCTCTTTTTCCCTGACCTCCTCCTATTCATCCAGGCTTGCAGATTTCTCTTGGCCTCAGCAGGGATAGTCTCCAAACGGCAGTCAAATAAGTGTCAGTGTTGGTCTGACTCAGTAACAAAAATGGCCTTGCTCTTGCTATTCAGACCACTCTGGGTGTGCCTCAGCCCTTTCAATTCCCAGGTTTCTCACTTTTGGCTGGCTCTGTTCTACCACTCTAGTTTTGCATTTAAGTGTCTGGTCTCTGATGCACCGTTGACCTGGCGCTCTCTTCCGGATGCTCTGACTCCAGCCTGCTGCCATGACCTTGTTGTGGCGCGGCAGGCTCCTCGAGTCAGTCCTCACCCCTGAGTCTCAGATCTACTCTCAGCGCTGCTCGCAACCCTGTCTGGCTCTGTGACAATGGCCTCTGCTCTGTCTCTGTTGCCCCATCGTGGCAACCACATGCTCAAGAGCAAAGAGTCAACTGCACTCAGGAATAATTTGTAAAAAGCACCGATTAAGAGGAAATGTCAAGTGTCTTTGTCCACAATGGTCATTTCAAGAAAAGAAATAATTCCATTTTAGGCCCACAAATAGCCCACTGTGCCTGCACTTCTCTGACGTTACCTTTCGGCTTCGGGCAGGTCCAGCCACTCCAACAAAGTGAAGATCCTCTGTTCATATGGGACGCTACTGAAAAGCAGAATAGATCATTTTTTCAATTAATCAAACCAAAAATAATTCCATTAGATTCTTACTCAGAAAGGCAGGTTGATATTTTCAGATATCCATTCTGTTTTTAAATATGGCCAAAACACTGAAAAGAGTTCAGTATTACTTAAAGGGATTCCTGATTCTAACACTCGTATAGAGATACACCTGCCTCACTATAAATTAAACATAGTTTTCTTTCCTTCTCATCTTTGTCTCCTTCAATTTTCCCCAGCTAAAATAAAAGACCAATAATTATTATCTATTCATGTATTTGTTTACTTTATTTATTTTATTCATTTGTGCACTTACAAGAAAGCTTCTAGTGCCAAACACTATTTGTTCATTTTGAACAGAATTTATCAGTGAGTAAACAAGAATGCTTTTCCACCTAGAGATTATATTCTCTTGAAAGACAAATAATAAATAATAAATATAATACATAAATTATATAATATGCTAAAAATACAATGTTATTAAAAAGAGAGAGAGATAAACGGAGAAAGAGACCCTGAGAAAGTGGGGTGGGGTGGTTTGGAATTTAAAATCTTGGTGTGAATAGGCTGAGACAAAAATCGAGAAGGTGATTTTAGAGCAATGGCCCAAAGGAGGTGAGGGAACAGGCTACGCAGATGCAAGGAGTGAGATTATCGCAGACGGAGGGAAGAACCAGCTCGGAAGCCCAGCAGCAGAAACAAGCCTGGTGAATTAGGCCCACTGAGAAGGTTGGCACGGCTCAAGCAGAGTGAGTGCCCAGGGAGCAGTGAGAGAGGAGGCCTGAGAGGCAGGATGGGGGACAGAGGGAGTCATACCACGTAGGGCCTTGCCGGCTTTTACTCTGAGTGAAACAGGGGCCATCGAAGTTTTGGATGCAAGGGACTGTTATAATTGGACATGTTTGGGGGTTTGTTTGTTTGTTTGTTTGTTTAAGGAATCGTTCAGGCTGGTAGATTGAGAATAGGTTCTAGGGGACAAATATAAAGGCAGGGAGACGTATGAAGAGGTGGACAAAGTCCTACAGGCACAAGATGATGATAGCTCAAACCAGATGTTCATGCTGGAGGTAATAAAAAGTTCTCAGCACATACTTGGAATTAGGGCTACAAGCACATACTGAAAGATGGATGAGGGGTGCAAGAGGAGGAATCAATGACAACTCAAGAGTTGGGGCCCTGAAACTGGAAGAATAGAATCACCATCAAGATTAAAACTAAAAAAGAAAAAAGTCCTAATCCTGCTTGTCGAGATGGGGTCATATCTGTAAATGCTTCATTACCCGTTGTAAGGCATATACATGGTAGGAAAGGAGCCATTTACAGCCACGTCTGATCCCGGCCAAAAGTAGGTACCAGCTTTCAAGCCCTGATACATTGCTGTCAGCCAGATCTATAAAGAGAGGAAATTTAAGTAGAAGCCAAGGGAATAATCAGTTTGGGTAGAAGTGGTGCCACTTATTTGAAATTAAATGATATTAACAGTTTCAGAATTTATTTAAGTATTAAAATGTATTTAAATTCTTAAAAATTTATCTTTATAGCAGTTAAACATTACAATTATCCAGGGATCCACCTGAAAAATAAAAATTATAGTAAGATGGAAAGAAAGAAGATAATTTTTTTCAACTTGGTAAATAATAGTTTCTCTTTCCCTTGTAAAAAATTATAAAATAGAATAAGGAAAAAAAATAACAGATAATCTTTCCAAGTAACTTCCAGATTGCTATGTTTATAATACAACATCCAACATTCAACAGGTCATTTAGTTGAACAATCATAAATATTTAAAAGATTATAAATAGTGGTTAAATACCTTCCTACCCCCAGGGCAGAGAGAAAAGAGGGACCCACTGCCACACTGGGAAATGCCATTACTTTGGTGCCACAAGTAGAATGCTACATACCGGCTGCCCCTGCCACCAAGCTGGGTTATTTTTCTCCACCGAAGAAAGTGAAAAATTCTTGTTGAGGTTTACATCATACATATTATTGTCAATGATGCCATGTGATTCTGGATATAAGCCCTAAAATAATAATTTCAAAAAAAAAAAGGATTTAAGGTAAAAGAATATATTACTAAAACTTTAAACTGAAATAGCATAGATCTAAAACATATCTTGAATGAATGTCATACACATTTCAATATAAAACCCCTGAATCTGAACCTGAATCCGAATACATACATGTGTGTGTATCTAGTTCCCCCACGGCCCACAGCAGCTAATGAATATTAGGTAGATGGCTTGTGTTGATGGTGTTAAAATAACCCTTGTGTGATTAATAACTCTTTGTTAACTGAGGTTTCCTAATAAGGATTAGGCACTGGTTATGTCACCAATAATATCAAGAAACTTACTACATAGAAACATTTAAGTATCAAATTTCCTGGCTAAATGGGTTAAAGTATGTAACCAGGACCATAAAAGAGAGCCAGCCAGGTCTCCAACCATCTTCCCTTCTATACACACATGTACATGTATTGCATCTTATGTGTGCATATTTATGTTTTTATGCATGCACACAGTCAACTCTTGTTATCATGGTAGTTATGTTCTACAAAGTCATTGCCACCACCACATACCTCTACCATCGCTCTCGGGGAGACACAGGGCTCAGTGCCTCTGAGACTCTGGTCACAACAGCTCTGCCTACTCATCGATACATAATCTTATTTTATGTGTATTTCCATTTAAAGATACATTATTTAATATGTATTGTTGTTTCACGATAACTCATGCCTGAAAGAAGCTTGTGCAACACGTATGTTTTCCCTGTAAGATGAATCACAGCTTTCTTATTCTTAGGGACCCTGACAGCATTTCAGCACTACACTTGAAGGACATCTGAAGCAGCAAAATCACCAACAAACAGCACAAACAGAAAATGTGGCATGAATAGACAGCAGACAATGAAAACCTCATTTACCACATGAGAGCTCAAACAAGAAGGCAGCATGTCCCCTGGTTAGACCCTGCCTCAGCGCGTCTGGTGGTGCGGTCAGTTGCCTGTCTGTGGCCTGTCACTCAGGAGCCAGGTACCTACCGTGACAACGGTGTAATGATTTGGAAAGGTCTTGGTTGGATACATAGGTCTCAGGTATTTTGAATGAATTCCACATGTTTCTGCAACAAAGTACAGTGAGAAATTAAAGTTTTTACTGCCTCCAAAGTTTTTTGGATAACTAAAACTCTGAACATAAAAGTTTCCCAGAGACATAGAAAACTAACCAAAGAGTGGATTGAAGGTGAAAAGAGGTTAAAATTCTGACGCCTAGAACTCCTTGATCCTAAGGAACATCAGTTTTTAGGAGCAGAATGAGCGAAGATAAGGATCCGAAAAGTAATTTTTCCAGAGGGAGCAGACAATAAATACGTCGTCTCTGAAAGTCCCTGTGATCTCCGCAGCAACAGCGCGCATGCCGTGCCTGACACCCAGAGCATCTGGGGACAGTGCATGAACAGACACGCACGGCTGTGTTCCAATAAAACTTTACTTATAGCTTTTCAGATTTAAACTTCACATAATTTTTAGGTGTCAAAAAGTATTCTCTTCTTTTTTCCTATATTTAAGAAGGTAAGACAATTCTTACCGTTTGGCAAGCCACACAAAAACGAGCAGGGTAGGCTGGATTTGGCCCATGGGCCACGGCTTGCTAACCCCTGAGCGAACATACCCTGAACTACCCACAGCCAGTGTCGTTTGCTTTTGTTGCTCCCCTCTTTCTGACCCAGGTCATTACATTAGGATTTTTATGTAACATTTGCATCTCAGCTAATAGTTCTTAGATGTAAAGTATCCAATATAACAGAAGTCATCGCAACTACAAGGTCACTAAAAAGGAACTGGACTCATATAAATGCATAAGCCCATGCCATGTAGTAATGTTCGCAAAACGAGCTAACTTTGCTGTTTATTATTTTCAGCATAGTTTCCATTTGATGAGTGAAGCTTCCTATAATCCGTTTTCCACAAAGCATGGTGTTCATCTGGCTTTCAATTGTTGTGTTGTTTTCTGCCTGCACAATAACCTTGTTTAAGGAAGTCAGAGCCGTTAGCTCATTGCTATTTCCTCTGCAGCAGTGAAGTACAAGGAGTTTTTCATGCTAATCCTGTCAACACAAACTCTAAACAGAAGCTTCACCATTACAGATCCTATTTAGGTTAAAACAAAAAGTGAAAATGATGGTTGTCCAGAAAGTAACAAACTTTACAGTTTGAAATAATGGATGTTTTCTCAAATACATTTGGAGTTAGTCTCCTTCCCAGCCTCGAGTTCAGTGCTTCCATTATGATCCTGGAACTTCTCCCTTCAGAACCTTCCTGGGATCTATATCAAGTCTATTAGATAAGATTGGTGGGGATGAGAGGCGGAGTGGAAAGTGAGGAAAAGGAAGCTCAAAAAAAATCTACATTTTTAACACGCACCCCAAGTGGTTCTGACGTACGTAAGTCTGAGGCCTGCTCTAGGAACTGACTCATAAAGTCTAATTAAAGATTAAAATACTTTTTTGTACCGTTTTTTTTTTTAGCGAATACTGCCAATAAATAAATCTTGTCCTCAATCACAGAAAGACACATTTAATAATGTTAAGAAATCACATGATAAGGAAATAAAGTAAAACATAATCTATGTATATAAGTAAAAGAATTGAAATGGTAAAAAATCAATAAACAGAGATAAAGTCAGTTTCTGTTTTTATTTCCTTGAGACATGACTGACACAAATTCTTAAATGCCTAAAGGCACAGAGTATTAAACAAAGCACAAACTATGCTACTAGTAATGTGAAAACATGGCACCCCTTAATCAAATGTCTCACACAAGACAGCCCTGCTGACTAGCTACAGACTCAGATTGCCGTCCTGGATCGCCTGCCTCCGCACTAGAGCTATTAGAGAACAACTCACAGAAAACAAGATCTACCATTGTTTCTTCCAGATGTTAGGGATCTAACTTACAACGGAATAGAATAATTCTGGAAGGACACAACACATGAATGGGAGTAGCTGCTTCTCCAGAGAAAATCTAGGAAGATCAAGAGAAAGACAATTTTGGGGGGCTGGTTGGTTGGTTGTTTTTTACGATACAATTTTTAATGCATTTTTAAATGTTTATCAGCCCTGACTGGTGTAGCTCAGGGGAGTGGGCGTGGGCCTGTGAGCCAAAGGGTTACTGGTTCTATTCCCAGTCGGGGCACATGCCTGGGTTGTAGGCCAGGTCCCCAGTAGGGGGCACACAAGAGGCAACCACAAATTGCTGTTTCTCTCCCTCTGTTTCTCCTTCCCTTCTCCCCTCTCTCAAAATAAATAAAAAAAAATATTTTTTTAAAAATGGGCTAAGACTTGAATAGATATTTTTCCGAGGCCTATGGTAAAAGAAAAATGGTCGATGATCAATGTCACTAAACATCAGGGAAACACAAATCAGTACCACAGTGAGATATTACCTCACACCCGTTAAGATAGCTATTCTTTTTTTTGAAAGAGTATTTTTGGATAAATGTAGAGAATTTTGATGGGGATATGGAGAAATTGCAAACTTTGTGCACTGTTGATAAGAATGCAAAAATAGTGCGTCACTGTGGAAAAAATATGAAGTTTCCTCTAATAATTAAAAATGCAGTTACCATATGATCCAGCAATCCCAATTCTGGGTATTTATTCAAAAGAATTGAGATCAGAATCTCAAAAAAGTATCAACACTACCATGTTCAATGCAGCACTATTCATAATAGCTAAGGTGGAAACACCCTAAATGTTTATCAACAGAAATATGGATTACAAAATAAACAAAAAATGGATTTTTAAGAAAGTGGTATATATATGTGTGTATATATATATATATACACACACACACACATATATATATACACACATATATATATAAAATAACTACATGTATTACTATATATAACAACAGAATTTTATTATTTTAAAACGAAGAAAATCCAGTAATATGCCACCACGTATATGAAACTTGAGGACATTTGAGTGAAGTAAATCTGTCACAGGAAGGAAAATACTGAGTGATACCACTTATATGAGGTGCCTAAAACAGTCAAACTCACAGAAGCACAGAACAGAATGCTGACTGTCAGGGGCTGGGGCAGGGGGACGACAAATGGCGAGCTGCTAACCAGCAAGCGTGAAAAAATGCTGAAGGCCTGCTGTCCAGCGTCGTGCCTGCACAACAGTACTGCACTGGACACGTAAAGTCTGTTAAGAGGGTAGATCTCGTATTAAATATACTTTGTTTGTATTTATTGCCATTTTATTATATTTTTCAAATTTTTATTGCAATTTTCCATTACCGTTTAACCCCCTTATGCCCCTTCCCCCTGCAATCACCACCCTGTTGTCCATGAGTCCTTTTCCCTTTTTGCCCGATCCTTCGACACCCTCACCTCCCCGCAACCCTTAGCTGCCAGCCTGCTCTCTATCTATGAGTCTGTCTCTATTGTGCTTGTTATTTTAGTTTGTTCATTAGATTCCACATATGAGTGAAATCATAAGGTATCCGTCATTCTCTGACTGGCTTATTTCACTTAGCATAATGTTCTCTATGTCAATCCATGCTGTTGAAAAGGGTAAAATTGTCTTCTTTTTTATGGCTGAGTAGAATTCCATTGTGTAAATGTCCCATAGTTGTTTTATTCACTCATCTACTGATGGACACTTGGGCTGCTCAAAATGAAAGACAAGAAATAACAACTGACACCGAAGAAGTACAAAGGATTGTAAGAAAATATTATGAATAACTATATGCCAACACATTGGACAACCTGGACGACATGGATAAATTCCTAGAAACACATAGTCTTCCAAAATTAAATCAGGAAGAATCAGAGAATCTGAATAGACATTACATCAAATGAAATTGAAACAGTAATTAAAAAACTCCCCAAAAACAAGAGCCCTGAATTGTATGGCTTCACAAGCAAATTTTACCAAACATTCCAGAAAGAACTAACGCCTCTTCTTCTCAAACTATTTCCAAAAATTCAAGAGGGAGGGAAAGCTGCCAAGCTTATTTTACAAGGCCAGCATTATCCTAATTCCAAAACCAGATAAAGAAACTACAAAAAAAAGAATTACAGGCCAATATTGCAGATGAACATAAATGCTAAAATCCTCAACAAAATATTAGCAAACCAAATACAGCAATACATGAAAAAGATCATACACCATGATCAAGCGGCATTTATTCCAGGAACGCAATGTTGGTACAACATTCACAAATCAATAAATGTGATTCACTACATAAACAAAATGAAAGATAAAAACCACACGATCATATCAATCGATGCTAAAAATCATTGAATAAAATCCAGCATCCATTTATAAAAACTATCAGCAAAGTGAGAATAGACAGAACATACCTCAACATAATAGAGGCCATATATGACAAACCCACTGCTAGTATCATACTCAATAGGCAAAAACTACAAGTGTCCCCTTAAGATTGAGAACAAGACAGGGATGTCCGCTTTCACCTCTCTTACCCAACATAGTGCTGGAAGTCCTAGCCACAGCAATCAGACAAGAAGAAGAAATAAAAGGCATCTAAATTGGAAAGGAAGAAGTAAACTTGTCTTTATTTTCAGATGACATGATACTGTACATGGAGAACACCAAAGATTCCACCAAGAAACTACTAGAACTGATAAACGAATTCAGCAAAATAGCAGGATACAAAATTAATATTCAAAAATCAGTTGCATTTTTATATGCCAATACTGAACTAACAGAAAGGGGAATTAAGAAAACAATCCCATTTACAATTTCTCAGAAAGAATAAAATACCTTAGAATACATCTAACCAAGGATGTAAAAGACCTGTACTTGGAAAATTATAAGACACTGGAGAAAGAAATAGAAGAAGATACAAATAAGTATCTTCTGACACCGAAGGTGCATGTACCTTCATGTACAGGAAGAATTAACATCATTAAAATGTCCATTCTACCCAAAGCAATCTATAGATTCAGTGCAATTCCTATCAAGATTCCAAAGTCATATTTCACAGAACTAGAACAGATATTTCAAAAATTTATATGGAACCACAAAAGGCCCTGCATAGCAACAGAGAAAGAAGAACAAAATTGGAGAATCACTCTACCTGATATCAAACTATACTATAAATGTTCTTACTACAATAAAAATTTTAAATAAGAATAAGAGGGAGAGAGAAGGCAGACAGCAAAGGGCATCTGTTGTGGAGAATTTGTGTTCTACTGTTTATAAATGTCAACCGTGCTAATTCTAACCTTCAAAACCTATGTTACCTGCCAGATCTACTTGTTACTAATAGTCTTCTTCTATCCCTGGTTTCCTCCCTACCTTTCCAGGAAGCCTGACTTCCATTTCAAGCCAAATCTCTTCTCTCTCACCTGACATTTTCTGGTCTTGGGTCTGGCCCTTTGTTTCCACTCCCAGTGAGACAAGACAATGGCCTCACCTCACTAGAGCTGGGGCCTGAGAGTCCCATTTTTAATCTCATACCACAGCTCAGTGATCTGACTCACTGAGCTGTGCTATTACTTCATGCTCAGTTTCCACAACCACTGTGACCCAGCCTGATCCAGGAAGCTTAACGGGACACTAGAGATGAGATTCTGGACTTCCTGTGCCTTCTGTCACACACCTCACCGAAGACCTACCATTCTGGGAAGGCCCTAACCTCGCTCTTAATTGGGCCTCCAAGAAAATAACAGTACATTTTGCCCTGGTATACCTAATGAGTGATGTATTCACACATGATGTTGTCTGGATGACTTAAAAAAATATTTTAGACCTTAGGGCAAAGCTCTCAATGGCCCAGCATTTCATTGGCATTATTTCTAATTGTCAGTGGCATAAGAAAATCAAATAATTCCACTTCAAAGGGGCTCAGTTCAGCCTGGCTAGCTAAATTCCCTTTTGAACACAGAATTTGATATCTAGATCATCAAGGGAAATTCAGATAAGAAAATAGAAACTGAGAAGTATTAGTTAACTTTCCAGGCCAAAGTAACTCAGCAACATGTGACCAGTCCTGAATTTTGAGACAGTTCTATCAGAGCCCCAAACTCTTAATCTTTTTGCTAAAGATCTGGCCCAGAGAGTGAGGAGCTGAAGAGACAAAACATCTTGTGTTGTAGGGGTAGAAGTTTACGTGTCTACAATCATGAAATTTTAGAGCTGGAGTTAGTGGCAGAAATCATTAGATCTAATTCCTCATTTTACAAATGAGGAAACTGAGCCCTCGAAAGAGTAACTGATTGACTCAGGGTCAAGGTTTTCTTATATCCAATGTTTTAATTTGGAGAAAAATAAAAACAGGAAACCAGTAAAACTGTCATAAAACTTGAGGACTTTAAAAGTGGAAAAAAAGGCGGGGGGAGAGGCTTATAGAAGGGAAAAGACAGACAGGAATTGAGAACAATGAAGAGTATGGCCTCTGGAGCCAACACTCTAAAACTTCGTAGTTCTGTGTCCTTGGTACTCAATTTCTTTTTATTATTAACTTTATAAAATTGTATGAAGGCCAAGTGCCCTAACAAAGAAGTAAACCATCATAATAAAGACGATAATAAAAATGATTACAGCGATAACTTAAAGTCATCCAGTGTACACTATGTATATATATTCTCACAGTCTTTCTATCAGGTAGGAAGTGACGGTTTCACAGATGAAGAGATGAGGGCACCAATAGGAGAGACAAACTTGCCCGTGGTCTCAGAACTCGTAAATGGTGCAGCTGGGTTCCGGGAACTCTGAGTCCAGAACTGGACGTAGATAATGGACTCTCCACCTACTAGAGTACTGGTATGTGCAGGCTCTGTCCAGTCTACTCAGGCCTCTTGGGCAGCCTGTCTTGGCTGGCCGTACCCTGCCAAGACCCAGAACCCAGGTGTGACAAATGCCACTGTTGAGACAATATACGTAAACAGCTTTCCTCAGAGCAGAGCATATATTCAAATACAAAACAAATCAAAATGAAAAAGTGATGAACATGCTATAGATAAGGAAGGAGGACATGAGTATGAAAATAGATATCACATAGTAAAGTCGTCAGGGTCTTGAAAGGACCTAGGCTAAGATGATACACCAACACTGAAGGTCAGAAAGAGAGGTGCACCATCTAGAGATTGACTAACTAGGTGTCATTATCATCTGATGCCTCCGGTCGTAGGAGACTTACTCATCTTATCGATGTTAGGCATCAGAGTACTCCACGTCTGCAAATACTCAGCTCTAAATCCATCCATGGAAAACAAAATAACTGGTGGCAGGTCAAATCTAAAAATGAAAACAAAAAGTCAGTTCATTATTTTGATTGTAAAAAATTATATATTGTATATATATTTATACTTGTCTCTACTACTTACAATTCTCTAAATTAAACAATTCTAAGAAAAATTAGTTTTAGGTCAAGTTTTCCTTTCTATTTTTTAAAATGGTTATTTCCCATAACAACCAGTACTTCCAGTATTTTAGTAATCTAATAAAATGGGCAATTTTTTTTAAAAAAAACACAAGTATTACGTAACTATGTGGGCCTTTCAACTCTGACATCTACTATCCTTTGAGTTCTTGAGTTTAAATAATTTTGGCTAACTTTCTTTATTTCTACTTAACCCTTGGCATTGTCTGTCTATGACATCCAGGTACACCATGTATGAAACTTCTCTAGCCTGGAAAGGTTATGATAAGGAAGTGTGCTACGAAGAAAAGGGAAGGGCGTTGGCCTCAGAAAAACTTAACTTCAATTCTTACCTTCATTCCTTACTATTTAGTTAACCTTAAGTAGTGGCTTAACCTCTCAAAACTTGATCCCAACCCGCTCATCCAACACTTTGAAATCATTACAATATAGCTCGTTGGCATTGATACATTGCATTACCTCAAAAGTATTTAGTGTTTTACAATGGTAGATACACATGGAGCTAACTAAATGTAGTTTTATAAGAGAGGTTGCCAACAAGCAAGCAAAGCATTAACAAGCCCAGACCTGCAACGGGGTCTACATTGCACACCTTCCGTGGTCCTGGCTTTGGCGAGGAGACAAAAGCGATGATTCCCGAGTGCAATGCTCAAACTCAAAAATTATAAAAATTACAAAGTTGCAAGTAGTCTACCGTCTTTTGGATATAATTATGATATGAAATTTAAAAATGATAGTTTATGGAGTATTTTATTATTCTAAAGTTCTACTTTTTGACTATTCTAATATCTCAAGATATTAATATAAACCTCAAAAGCATTGCAATCTCTTCTTAGGCCAGTATCTAAGTTAAAATGATAGAAGATAACTTTTGCATTAGATCCAGACACAGTCTTTTCTTTAACTCAGTATTTTTTACTTTTAAAATTTTCTTGTATTTCATATACAAACACATTTTTAAAATTATGTTATATTGATTATGCTATTACAGTTGTCCTGATTTTTCCCCCTTTGCTCCCCTCCACTTGGCATCCCCCATGGCTTTCTATAACTACTTATTTGCACTTCTTAATCCCCTCACCTCTCACCCATTCTCCCACACCCCTCTCCTCTCTTTGTCTTTAACCTTTGGCATTTTAATTACGATGTGTCTTCGAGTGGGCCTCTTTGCATCCATCTAGTTTGGGACTCTCTGTGCTTCCTAGACTTGCATGTCTATTTCCTTCACCAAATTAGGATAGTTTTCTTTCATTATTTCTTCAAATAGATTTGCAATTTCTTGCTCTTTCTCTTCTCCTTCCGGCACCCCTTTGAAATAAATATTGGATTGCTTAAAGTTGTCCCACAGGTTGCTTACACTGTCCTTGTTTTTTTGGATTCCCCTTTCTTCTTGTTGTTCTAATTGGTTGTTTTTTGTTCCTTATGTTCCATATCATTGACTTGAAGCTCGGCTTCATCCAGTCCACTGTTGTTGCCATCTAAATTGTTCTTGATTTCAATTAGCGTATCCTTCATTTCTGACTGGATCTTTTTTATGCTGTCAATATCCTCACTAAGTTCCTGGAGCTTTCTTATATCCAGTGTTTCGAACTCTGCATCTGATAGATTGCTTATCTCCATTTCATTTAGCTCTTTCTGGAGTTTTGATCTGTCCTTTCGTTTGGGCCATGTTTCTTTGTCTCCTTGTTTTGGCAGCCTCCCTGTGTCTGTTTCTATGTATTAGGTAGAATTGCTTTGACTCTGTATCTTGGTAGTGTGGCCTAATGTTGTGGGTGTCCTGTAGGATCCAGTGGCACAGCCTCCCCTATCAACCAAGCTGGGTACTGGAGGTGTGCCCTTCGTGTGGGCTGAGTACACCCTCCTCTTATAGTGGAGGCTTGATTGTTGTTGGCAGATCAATGAGAGGGGTTTACCCAGGCCAGTCAGCTACAAGGATTGGCTGTGATCATTTACCACCAACTTCCACCCTCTGTGGAGGATCAGCTGTGCAGGGGCAGGGTGGTTGTGCTCCAGCATGGTCTGTAGCTGTCCTGGGTGTGTTGGCCCTGGAGTTTCCTGGGTGGTGCAGGCCAAAGTCAGCCTGCACTGTGTTTTGTCTGGAGCCACCCTGCCTGAGCTATAAAGCCATCTGAGATGGCTGCTACTTGTGCTGAGCTTGGAGATATCCAGATGAAGCCAAGCTGTGAATCTAGGCTGCTAGTTCTGGGCCTGGGGCTCACTGAGGTCAGCTGCCGCTTGTTTGTTCATATGGAAAAGCAGCTTGGGTGGGCCTTTAAGCTGGGTGGGGCAGAGTCTCTGGGGATCCCCATGGCAGTCAAACAATGTTAGCTAGGTTGGTGGTATCTTAGACATGGCACCAGTCTGCTAGCTCTGTGAGGGTAGGGCCCAGAAAAAGGACAATGGACTCTGCTTGTCTTGATGGCACACACCTCAGCCTCCCCCTGCACGCCACTGGTGCCCCTCAAGCTGCTTCCCCTGAGCCACAGCCCAGAGGGAGTGAGTCTGAGCAGGTGATTCCATGTGTGGGTTCTTTAAGAGGAACTGTTTGGGGCTCCAGAAGTTTCTTCTGCCAACTCAATCCTCACTGGTTTTTGCAGCCAAAAGTTCTGGGGACTAATCTTCCTGGCACTGGAACCCTGGGCTGGGGGGCCTGGTGTGGGGCTGGGACTCTTCCCTCCTGAGATATCCCTACTGAATCTTTATCCGCCACACATGGGTGTGGGGCCAGCCCATTCCACATCTGTGTCCCTCCTACCAGTTCAGATAGATGTGGTTTCTTTCATTCCGTAGTTATCAAACTTCCATTTGACTCGATTTCTGTCAGTTCTGAGCAATGGTTTTCTACATTTTAGTTGTAATTTTGTGGTGGTCATGTGAAGAGGCAAGCCAACTCTGCCTATACCTCCATCTTGACCATAAATCACAAACACATTTTACAGATGTGTAGTTTCATAAATGTTTTCAAACTGAACCCCACTGTGCAGCCATCACTTAGAACAAGAAACTGAGTATTACCAGCGCCCGAGAATCCTCCCTTTCTATTCTCTTCTAGTCACCGGCCACCCCTCCACCAAGGGTGAGTGATCAGTATCTTGAATTCCAACAGCATGTATTAGTTGCACCTGTTTATATACAATACTTACATACAAACAAAATCATTTAGTACGTATTTTGTTGTGTCTGGCTTCTTTTTACTTAAAATTATGTTTGAGATTTATCCATCTTGTTGCATATAGTTTTTCTTATAGCTGTCTAGTATTGCAATGAATGCATAAACACTTATTCATTCTACTATTAATGGGAATTTAGGTACTTTCCAAGTTAGGGTTCTTATGAATAGCAATTATGAACACAGTAAACTTGTTTAAAATTGCAAACAAAGTTCATACAAGTGAGTATGTGGAAGAAATTTTCAACTCCAGATTCAGAGTTTGAAATTGTGAACAAAACATACTTTTTCAAGCAATTTTGTTGGAATAAGTCTTTAAATATTCTGACAAACACCCAATATTACTATAAAGAAGATTCTGAATGCTGATACCAGCTAAAAATAAGAAAAATAATTTCAACAACAACGCAAAGCTGATACCAGCTAAAAATAAGAAAAATAATTTCAACAACAACGCAAAGCTGTGTGTCATAATTAGGTAGTTGACAGGCCAGGCAGAAACAGCCTTTCCACTCAGTTTGGGCCACAGTCTGTGAAGGCCAAGACAAGAACCCAGAAACGTGCCAAGTCTTGCTCATACATGAAATCACGTGCATCTGCTGTTGTGACGAGAAAAGTTGTGGCAGCCACAGTGAGACTCCCTGAAACCCAGTGATAACTGACAGGAAAGGAGTGAGATGCAAATCCCAGAAGTGAATGAAAAAGTAACATCTGACCTAATGGTGACCAAGGGCAAAAAACTACAAGGTTCTCAAGGGAGCAACAGCCATGGACCTGCCTGTTAAGAAATAAATTGTAGTGCTCAAGCTGTTCCACAGAGGGGCGCTCCACGCTCATCACTGAAATGTCCACTGGTTTGTTTTTTTGTTTGTTTGTTTGTTTTGTTTTGTTTTGTCTTATTTTTTTTCAGTGAGACATTGGAGAACGGTGCTTCCAATCTTTTCTCCATCCCTAGGGATAGTTAAGTGGCTAAAATTAAAAGTACATTAAAAAAAAAAAGAAAGGAGAAGAATTTCAGTTTCTTTTAATGTACTAGAGTAAAGCTAGGAAAAAATATCAGCATAGCCACCTAATTTCACATTGTAAAAGAAACTGTGGGGAAGAGTCTGGAGGACAAGTCTGTCTATTTGCCTTCCCAGAATATGATTTATTGTAGAATAATTCATTTAGACTAAGAATAAAGGTACAAATGAATTACAGCTCTCATCTAGGGAATGAAACTGATAAATAAACAAGAGCAGCTAAGGGCTAGATTTGAGTACAGGGTGCTATTCTAGTACATAAAAGGGTGTCAAATTTAATCTTTGTAGGGTGAGAATAGGCTCTCCAAGGGTATGATATGTGAACCAAGCCCCAGAGAACAAATAGAAGGAACACAGAACCTCCCTGACTGGTGTGGCTCAGTGGGTTGGGCGTCATCCCACAAACCGAAAGGTCACCAGTTGCATACCAGGTCAGGGCACAAGCCCTGAGTAGTGGGCCAGGCCCCTGGTTGGGGCGTATGAGAGGCAAACGATCTTTCTCCCTCTCTTCCCCTCTCTCTAAAAATAAATAAATAAAATCTTTGAAAAAACAAAAAAAAAGAGCATGGGACCAATGTTTGAATCAAGGAAAAATGCTGTCTGTGCAAAGGCTCATGTAAGAGGTATGATACATGCAATATAATTTAGGAGTCTCAAAAACATCAGGTTAGAGCCCTGGCTGGTGTAGCTCAGTGGATTGAGTGCGGGCTGGGAACCAGAGGGTCCCGGTTCGATTCCCAGTCAGGGCACATGCCTGGGTTGCGGGCCAGGTCCCCATGACGGCCATGTGAGAGGCAACCATACATTGCTGTTTCTCTCCCTCTCTCTAAAAATAAATAAAAAATAAAATCTTAAAAAAAAAAAAACAACGGCTTAGGAAAAAGAACACACAAAAACCACAATAGAACATATATTTCCACTGATATGAAATCTAAAAATAGGAATCTATGGTGGTAGAAATTAAAACATAAAACATCTTTCTGGGTAAGGAAATTATTCTATATCTTGGAAATATTCCATATTTGTGGGCTACACAAGTTTCTGAATTTCCAAATCTCATTATACTGTACACATAAATGTGTCCATTTCAATAACTATGAATTATACCTCAAAAGGAAAAATGGAAAATTGGGACTGTTTCAACTACGATGTGTAGAAAATTCATCAAGAGATTAAAGCGATGTGTTGCAATTTGCATTGGTATAATGCTAATTAAAAAATTTTTATTTAGTATAACCAGAGACATTGAAATTAAAAACAATCTAACAATAGCCAGAGGGGAGGGGGGAGGGGGCTATGGGGAGAAGGGTTTTCAGGAATCACTATAGAGGACACATGGACAGAACCAAGGGGGAGGGTGGAAGCAAGGAAGGGAGGTGGGTTTGGAAGGGGTGAGGGGGAGGGGAGGGGAGAAAATGCAGGCAACTGTAATTGAACAACAATAAAGTAATTTTTAAAATTTAAAAAAATAAAAAATTTTATTTAGAAAGATGCCATCAAAATAAACTTGCAGCTTAAAAACAGGATCAAACATCTGTAAGATCAAGATGTTGATCCAATTCCATGAACAAAAAAAGGAGCTATGTAATAAACCTGACAAGCTACGGGGGGGGGCGGGGGGGGGCACATGGCAGGCGGACAAGCTCAGTGATCAAAGTAAACACACGGGGTGGTCTGATCACTAATTCCTAGCTGGGCAGGTCTAACCAGGGCACGTTCCAGGCCTACAGCTAGCTTCCTTAGCAAGGGTCAATCTTTACTAAGTGAACCCTGTCAAGAGTAATTTTCTTTTCCAGACTCCTTGCAGACACAACCACTGGCCCCAGAGCACAAGACAACCAAACCTTGTTCCATTAAACCACGGCTCTATGCTGTCAATGCTAATTATTAACTGCCCTGTACCCACCAATGTAAAAGAAGTATGTGTTTCTCCATTTTGCTTTTTATCCAAACCACTTGCCTTCTTAATCTACCACCAATGGATTTCATGTAACTCTCCTTACAGCTTCTCTTTCAATTCTAATGTATAAAATAAGCTGCAAAATTGCCCTTCTCCAGATCATTTTCTCAATCCATTGAGATTTTGCTTCCTGGCATGCCCTCAAACTTTTGGCTCAAAAAAAACTTATAAAACTTTTCTATAGGCTGGACATTATTTTGTTGACAATTCTTCCATGAAATCACCTGAACTTTACCATATCATTATTACTGCAATTTTATAGATGAAGCTCAGAAAAATGACTAGTGCAGAGTCCCACAGACAAGACCAGGACTCAAACTCAAGTCTCTTTTTTATTCTAAATGTGTTGCTCTTCCACCTGGAAGCTGCTGAAGAGGACAGCTGGATCTGAGGGTTGGCTTAGACAGAAGTAGCACGGTACAAAAATGCAGTATTCACACCCATTTTTAAAAAATGAAATAAAACTATCTAAAATGCCTCCACCAAGTCTTCCTATTGCCAAATTCCTTTCTCCCTCTTCTACCCCACTGACATGCTTCCACTGCTTGGGCCAGAAGAGTGAAGTAGGTCAAGGGCAGAAGGGGCAACTGGAGGACAGGGGAAGTCCACCCTGCCTGGGAGATGATGGGGGCACGTTGCCAGGCCTGGGCAGTTGGAGAAGTAGCCAGCACAACCATGTGGAGAGATGCGTGGGAGGGGTGGGAGGGAGGGGCGTTACCTCACAGGTTCATCACCCATGCCCACCTGACCAAGTCCCCCTCAGCTCTTCTTCAGTGTGCACCTTTCACTGTGAGGCCTTCCTTCCGTGGACAATCTCTTCCCCTCCCCTTGGTAAGAATAAATTTGACATGTCAGGATGTTAGGAGAAAAGAGTTCTGACTGGGGTAGTTTAGGTCTGAATTCCAGTCTTGACCATAGGACCTTGGAAATGTTAGTATAAATACTTTTAAGGCAAGACCTTGGAAATGTTAATATAAATACTTCAACCAATTTTGAAGGCGTTTTTTAAGACGCAAATATAATAAATTAGTATAAAAGTGCTTTGTAAACAGTAAAGCAAACAGAAGTCACAACAGTTTGAGTCACAAGGAATCTAATCTTTTGTTAACTTTTTTTTTCTTTCGGAATATAAACAGTAAAGGAAATTCCATCCTGCCTCTCAGCTACTTCCCACGTGACATCTGTTCAAGTGGAATAAAATTTCCCGCATCGTTCTCACCCCTCTGGACACTGAGCCGGCCGGTCTGTGCTGCAGTTTTCTTTGACCCAGGGAGTTTCTCCTGGAAAGCGTAAGATCAAAATCTTTAGGCTGCTGCACCACAGACAAGAAAAATAAACACATGTTTGACAGATAAGATCGTCCCAAACTACAATTTGTGTTACTGCAATGAGAAAATTCTTCCAAAACATGTTACATGGTATTTTACATATTGGCAAGCTCAGTGCCTCTAGTGATTTGCACAGATCAGTCATCTACACTAACTGAATGCCAGGAAAAAGGGGACTCCTTTAGCTTCAGGAAAGGGACAATTTCTTTGTTTTTTTATTAATACTTTTTTTTACCCTCGAGGACAATATTTTTCTGTTAGAAAAAAACGAGTTTAACAAATACCGCTATACCATCTAAAAAAGAGGAAAGATGGCATTTAAAAAAAAGAAGCAGTTTATGATAATAATTGATATAAACTGGGGAAAATTGGACATATTTTTAAGATCTTAACTAAAAAATTCTTATTTCATAAATGTTTCTGTTTATAGAACATTCCAGTTAATTAATAAAGTCTAAATGATAGAATATGAACATCATTTGCAAACCCTAATGGATCTAGGTGATGATCATCAATAGCTAACGGTTCCCCCAAAAGAGACGAGTAGACAAGATGTGCCTCTGGATGGAAGTAACACCCCCATCTAATGGAGTATGCTTGCAACACAAACAAACTGTACCTGAATCCGAACAGTCCTCAGGTTCTAACTACCAATTTGCAGGGGATGTAGGTGATGGCAAACCACCTATCAGTGAGGCTGCAATCTGTACACCCAGACTGAAACCTCTACAAGGCAACTGACCCCATTTCTCTAAAATGTACATTGCTAGGGGAACAAAGAGGAAGGGCGAACCTACTTTCAAAGGACTTGAAATATATCAGCGAGTTGCTATGTGTGGAATCTATTTGGATCATACTTCAAACAATCTTTTGAATAAATATTATGAAACAGACAATATTGAACACAATAAATATTTGATGACAAATGATTTTCAACTATATTTTAGATATGTTGATGGTATTGTAATTTTTTTTAAATCCTCATTTTTTTAGATACAAACTGAAAATATTTGTGGATGAATTATATTAACTCTAGAATTTACTTCAAAATAATCTAAAATTTTGGGAGGGGTTGGGGGAAATAAAAGTATACTTTGTTAAGAAAAAATCCAAAACTTGAAAATAAGCAAAAAGAGAACTGACCACTCAATTTCATTTCAGTGTCACACTGGAAATTATCGTTAAAAGCCCATATGTGGATTTTCCAATTACTTAGGAGTATGTACCACTATCTTGCTTATTCTTTACCATTCATTTTACAACTCAATAAGGGTAGCAGTTAACTGGTAGAAAACTAATAGCAATATAACTGATTCTTGTTTGATGACAAATAAGTTGTCCTATAGAAATGCAGATCAATTCTGTCCCATTGGACGTTAATTTCAGTCATTTTGTTCCAACATTCTTTCGGTCTCATATATACTTTGTCTCTTTGATTCTCTCTGAGCAGCTGAACATCCTAGTTGCTTATCTTATTAACATGTTTATAAATGTTTGACATGTTTACTTTATATTCCCATGAGATTCATGTTTTTATCTTTTTGAAAATTATACCATGTCTATGAGACAAGATTGGCCAGGAATTAATCATTGCTGAAGCGAGGTGATGAACATATGGGGAAGCACCATACTATTCTCTCCTGTGTTTGTTAGAAATTGATCACAAAGTTTTTTAAGATTCTAAACTTAAAAAATTGACCAGCTGGTTTCATGCACAAAAATTATTAAAATTCCCTCAGGTCATTGTCTAAAGATCTAATTTTGGCAAGAATCATTTAAAATCTTTAAATATAATGTGTTAATCCTTAGAGTGAAAAACACTTACTTTTGTTTAGAAAATAAACTAAAATTAGTAACTATCAAAGCACCCAGTTAGTGGAAATGGTAAACTTCAATACTGCTGATAACAATTACTTTTGTTTCTGTGAAATTGTATAATATTATGCAATGAACTTGTTGGAAAAATTTACCACATGACCTGAGGACTAGTCTTGAGATAAAAGTTAAGATTTCCAAAAATGGAGTTGAAGGCAGGAGAACACAGACCTCAGAGGCAATGTGGTCACTGAACTTGGTAGAGAAATAAGCAAAGTAGAAACTACACTTGCGTTTGGAAATTTAGACGAATTTTTAATGGTACAATATTCACTCTATCAAATACTATATCAAAATATCAAACAATTATATTTCTCTTTCTGATTGCCCTTTTTAACTAATTTTTGATTATATTTTATGTAAAAACATATTCATCTATTAGTACAAAACCTATTTTCTTTAAAGAGATTATATAGCTAATGTTTCTACTTCAACATTTTCCTCCTATTTAAAAAAATCAGAATTCAACCTAAACTCTTTTTTTGTCTAAAAATATTGAAAGTATAAGTTAGTTATCTGAGTTGGGTTTGGAGTTATGAAAAGGGGGTTTGTAGCTTGAAGCAATTCTTTGTGATGTGTATATGTGTGTTTTTGTAAATCCTACCAGATGTTCAAAGGGATTGGCAATTTTTTAAAAATTGACATCACTTATAACCTGGCAAGCAGGTGGAATCAGAAGTTGAATAATCTGAAGTCTAATCTGACTTTGCATTAACACCTAAGGGTCCTCAATAATGTAATGACTCAGGACCCAGTTGTTTCAACAAGAGATTGGTTTAACAAACTGATCTTTGGGCCAAACAACCTTTCATGATGTTTTATGCATTGGATCTTCCAGCTGGTGTCTCAAACCACAAGTATGTCTAGTGTGGTCATTGGACTGAAAAAGACCTTGCCTTACAGACAAATAGGAAATTCTAATCCTGCTCTTCTCTCCTATAATATCTATGTTATGAGCTTGCTTCCTCTTTGTGCACAAAACCACATTTCTTCCCACAGTAACCACATTTTGTCTTTTGTCCTATATAGAGTCCTTCTCTGTCTGGTTTTAATTTTTGCAGCCTAGACCAGCCCTAGGGTCACTAAACTCACAGAGGTGAAAGGGATTGGCATCTTCTGCTTACCTTGGCAAACACTCTTGTAGTCTGTACAGCAGTCCTTCCTCTGCAGACAGTCATCTGAGCAAGAGCAAAGGCTGGATTCTAGTCTCTTCTCCCCACAGCGAAACTTATTGCATGTCCATATTCGAGCTGCAAAATTACATGATTTGGTTTTGAACAATTAACTTATTTTAAGTATCCAATACCAAAATGTATAAATTTCCTGCATTTCTCCTTATACTATTGTACAATCAAATTCTTGGTTTACCTGCATTAATCAATGAAAATACATAATACAAATGAGAAGCAATCTACCACTTTTCTTTACTTGGCTTGGGTGGCAGAGAGAACTGCAGCTTTAAAAGCTGTAGCTCTGGGCTACATAGCATGTGCACCTCTGAGTTTGGGGAAAATATGAACACTGGCCCTACTTGCACCCAAAGATAGGAGCTTCTGATGATGAAGAACTAGTAACACCTGAGTGAGTGTTGTCACCCAAGAGCAACTTTACCCAGTCTTGTCTAAGGACAGGCAGCAAAGAAGAGCCAGTGACAACAGAAGTAACAGGAACACAGCCAGGTCTGTGAGAATGTAGGCAGGTCAGGGGACCTCTCAAGCTGAGAGTGACAGAAATGGTAGATCAGCACCTCATCATGCTGCCGGTGTTCTCCTGGACTAAGCACAGGTTGAATAAATCTCAATGCTAAAAACAACGTGCAGCTGGACTGAGGCTGCTTCCTAGTGACACCTGGTAGGAAGCAATAAGTAAAATAAAAATCAGCCCTGGGCTTAGACAAATATGTTGAATAGGTGACTGCTGTGTGCCTCCTTAGGCACTGAGTTCTCCACTCCCTATTGCATAGAAAGAAAAGATCTTTGGAAATTAAGTGAAAGGAACACAAATCTTATCTATACTAGGTTATTCCTCCCCCTCTTGCCTTTTTCAGAGAGGATAACATAAAGGGCTCCACTGTTTTGTGGTGGGTTTTTTTTTAAGATTTTATTTATTTACTTTCAGAGAGGGGGAAGAGAGGGAGAAAGAGAAGAAGAGAAAGATCAGTGTGCCAGAGATGCTTTGATTGGTGCCTCTCACACACTCCCAACTGGGGACCTGGCCCGTAACACAGGCTGTGCCCTAACTGGGAATAGAACTGGTGACATTTTGGTTTGCAGGCTGGCTCTCAGTCCACTGAGTCACACCAGCCAGAGCAGGAGCTCCATGATTCTAATCTTCCCTCTCCTCGAACCACTAGAAGAACCCTGTCTGCCTTCCCGGATTTCTTAGGAAATTAAACATTGCAATTGCATCTTCTACCTAGAGAACGACGTTTTTCCCAAGTTGTGTTCTGTGGAGCACTGGCAACAGAATCACCAAGAATCATCAGTTTTCCACGTGAGTCTTATGCACCCTAAAATCTGAAAATGACTGCAAAAGAAACTAAGTGTGACGATTAACTTAAGTCACAGCAAAACTCCATGGAAACTTACGTAACGATACAGCATTTCACCTGCGGAAATCTTATTCCTCAACCCCAGTGAACTAAAGTGTGGACTCTGTGTTTATCATTGTAAATGGGAAAAGGATAATAATAGACCCTCTATACAAGGTGTTATGGGTTAAATTGTGAAAATTGCCCCCCAAAACGTTCAAGTTCTAACCCCCATGACTATGAATATGATCTTACTTAAAAAGGATCTTTGCAGATAATCCAGTTAGAATAAGGTCACTGGGGGGGTCCTAATCTAGTTTGAGTAATAAGAAGGAACCAACCAGTAAACAACAACTAGATCTTGGAATTTTAGTCGCCAGAACTGTGAGAAAATGAAGTTCTGTTGTTTAAGCCACCCAGTTTTTGGTGTTTTGTTCCGGTGGCCCTAGCAAACTAGTATACAAGGTATATGGTGAGCATTTGGACATGCATTAGTGATAGCACAACCAACATGATAATAAACTTATTCTCAGAATTCATACTTGATTCCACACAGGTGTCTTCAAAATCCCAGCAGCAGTCACCTCGGTCTTTACATCCCACATCACACCTGCAGCCATCCAGTGCTCTGTATGAGGAATCAAAGCACTTTTTCCTGCAGCTGCCTGTAGAGTGAAGAAAATAAGGAAACCAATTCTTGGAATCTCATAGCTAGATGGCAGAAGCACACTGGTACCTAGCACAGACTAGGACAGACAGACAGAGAATTTTTATTGTATGATCTCTCGGTGCAGTGATAAGTAATGAGTGATAAATGATGAATGATTTTTCCCAGGACCCCAGAGAGGTTTTAGACTTGGAGGCAGCAGGTACTATTAGGTGGGGGTAGGAGGAACAGTCAACGGCTAAATATAGTGGAACCGACTGAAATGTGGACATGGAGCAGTGACACCCCGCCTGCCCCTGCAGAGTAGAAGGACCATCATCTGGAGCAATCTAGGAAGAGGACGTTTTGTCACAGAGACAGTAGACACAGAGGATGGCTATGATGAGAAAAGATAAACAAATCTTACTCTTCAATGTGAACAGATAGTTACCACATATTTGAGCATAAAAAGACAAAGACCAAACCAAACAAGAAAAATACAGAAAAAGAAAAGTCTTAGTTGAAAGAAAACAATGCAGGGAGCATAAGGGTTAAACACACCCACATAAACACACACAAGCACAGCCAATATTGAGATCCTCAGAAAAGAGAAGATATTGCATCCATGAAATAAGAAAGAGAGATACAGTTTTTTTAAAAAGGAATAACATTTTAGGGTGGTCTTGGAAATAAAAATGTGGGGACAGTCACAGAAAAACTTCAGTAGAAAAGTGTGGCAGGCAGAATTATGGTTTCTAAAAAGATTCCATGCCCCAATTCTTGAGACCATGGGTATGTTGCCTTAGATGACAAAGCTACTTTGCTGATGTAACTAAGGCTACTACTTAGTTGACCATAAAACAAGGTAGCGCTAAAAAGTGAAAACAAAGCATATAGAGATGATATTAATAAAAAGTCATATTATAAAATTTCCCAGAATGGAAAAGTATAAACCATTACTTCAAAATTGCCCACCAAATTTCCCCAGGCAAAACTCACACCAATGGATCAACAGGAATAAAGAGATCTTGAAATCTCCTAGAGAAAGTTCATGAACAATTTATAAAGGATCACAAGTCAGAATAGTATCAAATTTCTTTAAAGCAACACTGAAAGCTAGAAGACAGGAAACTCATGTCTTCAAATTTCTAGAGGGCATTATTTTCATCTCAGAGTTCAATATCTAGCCACACAATCAAGTGTTTGGTTAGGATGAGGAAGATGTCTCGAGATAGGCAAGAACTTAAGTTACAGGTTGCATGCATTCTATTTAGGAAGCTACTGATGGACGTTCTTCAGCAAAATGAGGAAGTTAAAGGAGAGAGAGAGATCGAAAAATTGTAAGATCCAGTACAATGGAGAGGATATGGAAACACCAATCTCAATACACCAAACAAACCAAAAGAGCAACCAATGTAGATTGGAGCAGCAAGACAAAGAAACAAAAATCAAAATAAAAGATATAACTCTATGTCCACCGTTACATTGCCAAAAATGAGAGAGCCAGATAATCCCCAGGGTTGGCTGGGATGCATGGTGAAGGTAAGGTAGGTTAAAAGCAATCATCTGGGACTATGTACCCAAGTTAAAATATAAACCTTAAGGCCCCAGAATTCCATTCTTGAGTACATGAAAAAGCAAACCTCACATAGAGGTTCCAATAGAGAACCTGCAGAATTTATGTAATATTAAGTAATTAAAGCCAACCTGGATTTCCAGCACTGGGAGAGGGCATGGGTCAAATGACATGCTGGATATAAGTCAATGAATACTAAGTAGTAAGCAGATAGATACATATGAATAGATGCATGCATAGCAATTTAGATGAATCTTTAAAAATGTTCAGTGCAAAAGTACAAAAAACCCTTCATATATCATTTACACAAAAGGCTTTCAGTGTATGTCCAACAAGGACTTCCCCCTAAAGCCAGCCCCGTATAGCCAACTATCTTCTTGACTTCTCGACCTGGACATCTAGTATATGTTTCACATTTAACAGATCCAAAACTGAGCTCCTAATTATTCTGCCCAGACCAGCTTCTTCTACAATCTTCCCCAAACTAGTTATGAAAATACCATTGTTTTCAGACATTCATGCAAAAAAGCTTGAGGCCATTCTTTTAAAACAATTCTTTAAAAAATATGTTCATTGATTTTAGAGAGGTAGGAAGGGAGAAAGAGAGAGAGAGAGAGGAAGAGGGAGAGAGAGAGAGAGACATCAATCAGTTGCCTTCCGTAAGTGCCCTGATGGGAGACTGAACCTACAACCTAGGTACAAGGGCCGACCCCAAAAAATGGAGTTATCTTCCGGAGGGCAGGCGCTTTGTAGTACTGGCTTCCCCCACTAGGCGAGTGTTGTAGGAACCCATCTCTATCAGTGTACCAACTGGCATTTGAGAGGCCACAACAGGCTTCAGTGATCTCTTTTGAAGACTCTTTCAACATGCTCGCTCGTTTCCTGGTGGGTGGTTTCCAAGCGCACCTGCCACACTTTACTGCGTGCTGAGCAGTTTTTGACCAGAAATGGCTTGACTCCTGAGCCTCACCCTCCCTATTCATTGGATCTCACCCTAAGCAACATTTGTTGGTTTGCTTTTGTTTCCCTGAATTTAAAAAAAAAAAAAAAAAGCCTCAAAGGGAAATGTTTTGCCAATGTGGAAGAGGTGAAACAAAAAACTTAAGAAGCACTAAAAGGCATCAAAATCGACAAGTTCAAAATCTGTTTTGAGCAGTGGAAAAAACATCTAGATGGGTGTATTGCATCAAATGGAGACTACTTTGAAGGTGACTTAAGTTTAAACATGTAAGCCTAAGTACACAATTTTTTATAAATAAATTCTGGGGTTTTTTTTAGTTCCCCCCTCGTATGTGCCCTGACCAGGAATTGAATCCACAGTTTTTTGGTGTATGGGACAACGCTCCAACCAACTGAGCCACATCAGCCAGGGCTTAAAGTCATTCTTGAGTCCTCTCTTTCTCTCCCTATATCCAGTTAGTCAATAAAATCTATCTACCACATCAGAAGATACTCAGAATCTAACTATATCTCACCAGTTACACACTATCACCCTTGTCCAAGACATAAAGCTTATCTGTGTTATTGCAATTGTTTCCTAATTGGTCTTTCTTCTTCTCATTGTTTCACTCTGCCATTCGTTAATAGTATAGCTGCCTAAGTAGTAGTATCGAAAAGCAAACACAGCATGGCATTCCTCTGCCTAAAACCTCCGCTCACTTCCCATAGCACTCAGAATGAAAACCGAAGACCACGCTTGGACCTGGCTGCTCTTTGGTTGATCTCATTTGGACTACCCTTCTTCTAGTCCTCCCAAATTGTAGCTCAATGTTCTCCTTGCTACTCCTGAAGTTAAACTTGCCAGGCAAGCTCCTGCTTTAGGCCTTTGCCCTTGTTACTTTCTCTTGCCTGGAATGTTCTTATATAAAATATCCTGGTTCTCGTTCATTTCCTTCAGCCATTTACTCGGAAGTTATTTCACACGTACACCCCATCTCACCCTGACTCAATAATCCATATTCCTTTTTAGAGTTTTACTTATTCCTTAGCACTTTCCCTATAGTATTATACATATTTTGCCTGTTTATATTTTTATTGTCTGTCTTCCCTACTAGAATGTAAACTCTCTGAAGGATTTTTGTTTCTTTACCACTGTATTAGAGTTATGTTAATTAGAATAGTATCTAGAATTACATTAATTAGAATAATATCTAGCCCATAGTCAGTGCTCAAGTGTTAAAGAATAAGTAAAAAAAAAACACATGCACATAAAAAAATAAATTTGTAAGAACACATACAAGGGCAAAGTAGAAAAACTACTTTAAAAATTCACACTGAAGAAAATATATTGTCCATAAAAAGTAGGCTAATTGGAGCAAAGAATAGCGAAAGTGGTCCAGGGTTGAGGGCTAGGAGACAGTTGTGGTGGGGGAATGAGGGGGTAAGTATGGTCAGCACACTGGTGAAGAGGGGCTGGAGTTCAATCCCCACGCCCCGGGGCTGGGGCTGGGGGTGGGGGTGGGGGGAGGGAATGATGCCGTGTAAAGACTGGCAGGCGGAGAGAGGAGGAAATGAACACAGAACAATTACTTTGGGAAGCCAGTCAGTAGTTGTAGCACTATGGGAAGGAAGTCAAAGAACTGGAGATTTTTTTCAGAGACTAGTGTGTGCCTTTTGCCATTACATGTAATTTGTGGGATAAAATAACCTGGAAATGGTGCTCCCTAAGTGCGCTAGCATCAGAATACCACTACCAGAATGGCCGGCCAACATTTGTTAGATCTGACGCTGGCACTGTAGTTCAGAAACACAACAGGCAAGTGACGAAGAAAAAACAGTAGTTTTATAGGTCAAGTCCACCTTTTCAGTTCCACTGTGTTTTCATGTTACCCTAGGGGTACTGAGTGTTTGTTCATTGTCAGGTGGAACCAACAGGAAAATTGTCAGCTAGCCTCACCAAGAATATCCGTCTTAAAGAAGTGATAAGACTTGCCCCACAGGAGTCATAGTAGAAGTTAATCAACCAAATTAAAATTAAAAGGGGGATAAATTTTCTAACATTTGACTTGATACTTCCCATTAGTAAAAGTACCAAAACAATGCATAGTCATTTGTAAATGGATTATTTACTGTTCTTACTAATGAGATATGGCAAAAGAGATGTGAGGTGTTTTGATATTTTGGGAAATGTATCTCCTTTTTTTTTTCTTTGCTTCTTATGGGGGAAAAAAAAAAACTGTGAAGCTTTTATCCTGCACTACATTTTGGGAATGTGGCACTGTCTAGCCAAAAAATCTTGAGATTTCAGGGAAAACACAATACTCAGGCAACATCAAGATGCAGGAGAGGTAGCAGGAGGTCCTGGGGAGAGAGCAACAAAGACCTGAAGCCAAGTTTATTATCAGACATTCAGGATTAGAGTAGGAGTTGGCTCAGGAGTCTTTAATCCAGTTATCAAAGTCCTCTAGGAAGGTAAGGAAAAGTGAGGATAAAATACGGAATGATGTGTACAGACTCTCACAGGAGCAGAGGGGCAAGGGTGAAGAGTAAAGTCCAGCAATGGCCGTAAACAATGTTAATTGTGGGTTGGGCTCCTGATAAGAGGAGTTAGGAGAAGGAGAACCTGGAAGGAAGGTGCTGCCTGCAGGAGAGAGGAGACTCGGGTGAGAGTGGTACACATTTGAACAAGTGAAGGCGAGGAGAAAGAAGGAATAGAGAAATGCTTTGAGAAAACGCTGAGCGGTATACCTTGCTCGTCTAGTTGCCTGAGTCCAAGTTTCAGGCCTAATCCAAGTGTCACAATCACCAACAAAACGAGAAGAACCTACCACGAAAAATGAAAAGTAACCTTTACAATTTAAAACTATATATACAAAGATCCAGATAATTGCTCCCCTCAGTGAATTCTAAGGGCACACAGGGTTCTGGTTATGCATAATACCAGACCCAATAATGACAGAGGTACATAATTTTATTTAATGCCAGACAATAAGAAAAGTTTGGGAAGAAATACCATTTATTACAAATCTTTAAATACATTGGTCCCCGTTAGCTTAATACGAAAGTGAATTAAACACATGAAACCATAGGAGCCATGTACCTTTGCCCATTTTTTCTTTCTTAACTAGACAACTGTTTGAAGGTCATTTATTTAAAAAAAAAAAAAAAACTTCCAAAACTGTGAAATCATTAATAACCTCATTCTTACAGGCAGATTTCTTATGGGCAGATTCTCCCCTAACCCCATTCTGCCCATCAGAGGACAATGAGAATATTTAACCTAAGTAAAAACGTAGTGTTCAAATAATAAGCTGGTATATAATCTGCTCTGATCTGCAGCTCAAACAAAAATGATGTAGCATAATTTGGAAGCTATGTGACCAAAGATTGTGTATAGCGTTCATTATCACCACTGCTGACAACGCTCTTCAACAGACTGGACTTTATGTCATGACTAGTGTTAGGCAGTGGTCTAATTAAATAGAATTCTCCCTCTCGCTTCTTTCCCCATCCATTAAGTCCGATGATAAGCAAGCTGGATGATAGAATCTGAATACTGTATATTGCCATAAAGAATATGAATGCAATGCATGAACAGATCACATAGGAAGTAACTTACAATCCCAGTAACCTTTGCTGTAGTTTTTTCTTTTACAAATCACTTTCATGGAGAAAAAAAAACACAACATCAAAATCAACCGACAAATTAATATATCTAATGAAGACAATTCTCATATGAAGTCTTCAAGTTCGTCCAAGGTTCAGTAACCTGGCAGGTGTTCATTTAGTGCAAAGGATGGAGAGGAAGAGGTGAACAGAAACATTTATTAAATAACATTATTAGCACTTAGTCCATTGTTATGATGCTCAAAAGCCACTGGTGACAAGACTAGGAACACTACAGAAAAATAAAACACTGGGAAACTTTCCCGTGGTAAACCTCATGCATCATAGATTTACAAGGTGATATATTTCCATGAACATCTTTAGTCCTAGGCAGGTCAAACTTGCTGGAGAAATAAGCAACAGCTAGCTGACTTTATACTTGTTCTATATATTCATAGCTTGCCCTCTGCATTGTTCTGTAAGCTCCTTGAGAGTAAGAAGATTTGTTTTTAATTTCATGTAATTATTTACTCTAAATATGTAATTCTGAACAAGCACCCTGATACTGAGATGCCTGTATATCTCAAACTATCTCATGCTATCTACAAAGTGGAGAGGGGCCTCCAAAACTCACTGGGAATCCAACGCTGGGCTGTAGCTTGGCTGAATAAAGAGTGCTAGAAACACAATAGATATCTTAAAATTTTTTTAATGACATATTAAAATTTGGAAACATTAAGGTACCTTTGAAACTATGATGATAAAGTATTGAGCTTCTATTATATGTACTAATAAACCACTAGAAGGGCGCAAAAGTGTATAAACAATGCATTAGCTTTGCTCCCAAGGAGTTTATAATTTCCTGAGTTTATCAGATATGATAAATATAATGAATGGCATATGAGCTAAAAGTATTGCTGCAAAGTTCCAGAAGGATAATAAACAAATAAAACATGTTGAGGATTTACTTCACTATAATCACTGGCTTCAATGCTTACACACATTGTTTAATTTATTCCTAGAAACAATGCTTGAGTGACAGAGATGGTGGCGGTATTAACTCAAGGAATGTGGGAGAAAACGGCAGCAGGGGAGGTGTGGGGAAATTATGCAGTAGGTTTTGGCTTAAGGTACTGGATGAGGAGCTGGCAAGGAGGCGCCTGAAATTGTGTGACAGAAATTCAGGGAGAGGTCAGAGGTAGGGACTTGGTACTGTTGGTTTAGAATATGACTCTTAAAAAGATAAAAGATGAGATTGTCTGAAGATCTTCGGGATAGGACTTGGTGAAAGACTGTTGTGAATTGAGAAGAAAGATATCAACGGAGAACACAGACAAGAAGAAAAGTCATAAATGTGGGAATTTTAATGCCATCATAGAAGCAAAAGGAGAGAATAATTCTAAGTGAGAAAATACTGAGCAACATCTATGTATTGTTGTCATTAAGACTCTGGAGCAGGACAGGGAACTCTGGCTTTCGAGGGCGGCTTCAGTGCAGTGGAAACACAGCTAGACAACAGGGAATGGCTGGATAGCGAGAAAACAAGGCAACAGAAAGCACTCCCTCTTCCTGAAAGTTTAATGGTAGAAACAAAAGAGAGTGTAATAAAATCAAGAAAAGGGGTTTTTTTTGTAGTTGTTTTTTTGTTCGTTTGTTTTGTTTTTAGGACAGGAAAGAACAAGAGAAAATAGGCAAAAGAGATTAATTCTAGGAGGGAAATAGAACAGGATAAAATCAATAGTCCAACAAAGGATATAAGGTACAGTGATTTTAATTTCTGTTTCTGGTCTTAAAATATTCATGCAATAAGAATGCGACTTGGGAAGTCATTGTAATCACACGAAAAGAAATGCTGCAGAGTCTCTGGCGCAGACCCTGACTTCTCAGTTTGATCAAATATCCGTTTGTTGTTACTCAAATGTTTTTACTTGTAAAATATGAACAGAACTATTAACTGCCTTAGAGTTGTCATAAAACTGAACACAATTACTTAAAACTTTACATTTAAATAGCAACACAGATATGAAGAGAGCATACATTTAACATTGACACAAAGCTACAATAAAGTAAAATAAAAGAAAGCTGTACTTACAATACAAATTATTTTATATTTCTTAACAGCGCTCTTCTTAACAGTTTCTTCCGCTTGTAAAGTCATCAGAGAATCCATTGGTTTTCAGCTGCATAAACCTCTTTTCACAGACAGATTACTCCTTCCTTTCTCTAGTCTGGCAAAGAGTAACTGTAGGAGTTACGGTGACTGACTTTTAACTCTTTGGGAGGATCACAGACCTTCAGTGATTGGACAGTCAAGAGAGAAGAAATAAGTTGTAGTGACAATACTGTAGAGATATGAAAGTTTATGTCCAGCCCTTTGTAGATAACTGTGCTTTCTCTCCTTTTGGTTTATACTAAAGGCACAAAACAAAAGGCCTCCTTACAGAAATTCCAGGGAGTTGTAATATTTACATATGCTTGATGTCATAGTGGAGAACTAACATTAAAAATGTGCTTTAACCATAGTAGTAATTCCAACTCCTCTATACCCATGTAAAGTACTTAATTGTGTGATAATTATGTCTTGCACTTTACAATGTTCATAATTTGACATGTTTTCTTTTTTAAGATTTTATTTATTTATTTTTAGAGAGAGGGAAGGGAGATAGAAAGAGAGGGAGATAGCAATCAATGTGTGGTTGCCTCTTACACGCCCCCTACTGAGGACCTGGCCCACAACCCAGGCACGTGCTCTGACTGGGAATCGAACCAGAGACTCTTTGCTTCACAGTCTGGCACTCAATCCATTGAGCCACAACAGCCAGGGCCACAGTTTGACGTGTTTTATACATGTTGTCTTCTGACAAACTTAACAATATCCCTTAAAAACATTTTATTCTTGTTTTATTGATGAGTAAAGTAAGGCTCTGATTATTTAAATTATGTATCTTATTTATCCAAAATTAAATATTTACTCAATTAACTCTCCATTTTACTCAATTAACTAACCAGTTAAACAAACTATTTTCTTATTTTTTTAAAGATTTTATTTATTTATTTTTAGGTACAAGGGAAGGGAGGGAGAAAGAGAGGAAGAGAAGCATCAATGTGTGGTTGCCTCTCATTGCCCCTAAATGGGGACCTGGTCCACAACCCAGGCATGTGCCCTGACTGGGAGTTGAACCAGCAACCTTTGGGTTCACAGACCAGCACTTGATCCACTGAGCCACCAGCCAGGGTTATTTTCTTATTTTTATAGATACATGTACTTGTTACCAGCAAGATGACAAGACCTCAGTTCTCATCTTCTTGAAGGAAAGATTTCAATCAAGAGACAAAGTGCAGTAAAGCAAGAATATATTGGCCACCGCAAAAGCATACTCAGGACAGTGAAACAAGGAAGGGCTTAACACACCAGAAATAACAGAAGAGCCTGTTGGGGACCACACTGCATCTGATCCATGAATGCTGACTTGCGGGGAACTAACCCACACCCATTTCTTGGCACCGTCAGATATGGGTGGGACGCCACTGCACGGCGGGAGGTGACCATGGGCAGTCCACCCGCCAGTCTCACTCTGTGCCGGCTTGCTTTAGCACTCCTGAGAGTTAGAACAATTCTAATGGCTTGTAAAATGTTGGAAGCTGGATCATCTTGGCCATCCCCACACAGGAAAGGGTTAAGGAGTGATTAGCCATTTAGCAAGCCAAGCCGCCTCAATGCTAAAAACAAAGCAGTCTGTTAATTGATGAGAGAGGCCTGGAAGAAGTCATTACTAAAAATACTTTAAACCATTCTCCCTGAAATTCAGCAATTTATCATTCTTCTTTAGACCAGAGATATAGGAAAAGATTTTAATAGCTAGGAAGTTTAGTGAATAGCCATAAATGTTAGTTAGGATTTATACTTCAGATAGTTAAGGACCATCTGTTACTTAGGACTCCAAGGACACTGGAAAATGTTTATACTTCAAAGAACAGCTAATTGGGTTAGAAGTACCTTGAATTAGATGACATTTCTCTCTCAAATTTCCTAAGCACGAAGACTTACCTCTACATATATTTCTAATTACTAATTTAGAGTTATCTAGGACCTAAGAAAATATATATATATGTCTAACCAATTATTAGTGCTTAAAATAGTTAGTACTAATATTATTTCTAGCTGTTTGATAATGATTCCTTATCAGAATACCCATTTGTTTAACATGAGTAGAATTTATAGCCTTTTTAATTGCTACACATGTTATTTCTTGGTAATTTGTAACTTGCAGCTATTCTTTACTGATTGTAAAAGATGCGTGTCTGCTTTTTATCACTACTGTTGTAAAAAAAAATGCCTTGTCTTTAAAAATAAAGATAGTTCCTTTGTTCACAGAGTTAGTCAGTTTTGAGGCCGAGAGACTGGCAAGAAAGCTGGTCTCTCAGGATCAATAAACTGAACTAAAGGCACCAAAAAGAAGCGTGTCGACTCCATTCATTGCGCCTCTGCCGTTCATTCCTTCGGACCCAACCCCTTAAGAATTCGCAGGGGCTGGACCTCTGCAAGAGCCTAGGCTGGACTGTTTTAGCTCACTGGGAAGTCAGAGAAAAAAGGTCCCTGGAGACAGGTTCAGGGGGTGAGCCCGGGAAAAGCTGCCACTGCCTTCTGCTCCCCTGGTTGCAAGTCTTGTGGGGTCCCTTAGTAGAGTTTAGGGGATGCATGATTGTGGGAGGAAAAGACGGAGGACGGGAAAGGCAAGGAGAGTGGGCACTGGATCCTTTGTCCTCTGGGTTTTATCGCTCTCTCTTGCTGGTGGGAATCTTCTCTCTTGCTGGTGGGAATCTTAGGGGAGGTCTCAGGGGAGAGTTTCAGCGGAATATTCATCAGCTTTCCAGGTGTGTTCTTTCAGGGCCATGGTCTCCACGAATCAATTGGCACCAGGGCAGAGGAACATTAGTCATTGCAGCTGATCCCTAGGCAGCCGCACGTAGTGGTATTTGGTCTGCTGATTTTCTGGGCCTGGAGCTGAATACACCTGAAGCCTTGAATTTATCTCTAGGGAAGAAAGGTCAAAGAATATAAACTGCATGACCAGTGATATGAAAGGTCACGGGGTCCAAACCACATGACCAGTGATATGCTAGGGGAGAAAAGGTTACACTAGGGGTGAAGTCCTTGCTTCCCCAGTTTTGCCGCTTACTAGGCAGCCACCGTAGTGACCTTCTGCACCTGGCTCATCATCCTTGTTCTGCTCATGTCTGTCTAACTGCCTACAACGTACTTATGATGAAAGAATCTAAATTAAGAGCAACAAAGCCAAAGAGAGTTATAGATAATGGTGGGTGTTAAGTTATTATAGTTTAAATGACCCGAAGGCAGTAATTCTCAATGTAATTCATTACCTCCCGCACTGCCAGCATCCCTCACCCCCATTCAAACACACGCACACATACAACACTAAATAAGAAAGTCATGGGGCCTCTGATAGTCTTACTTCTGCAACTTACAATTAATTGACTCTTGACAACAAATTCTTCATTTCTAAGGTGACCTCATATCATTTGCAAATTACTAAGTTTTGAATATTATAGTGGAGAAAAACCTTAGTCCTTCAGATATAAGTGAACCTCAGGGAATCTACCTAAGGCCCAGTAGAGATGTTGGCATTGCTCAGTCTCTAGTCGTGTTTTCTGCTAAAGCAATTCCCATAACTGAAACCAAACCCCAACTTCTTTTGAGTATCTCAAATCTTAGAAACATTCCTAACAGTTCACCTGAGCATTGGACATCAGCCAAATCCATACCCTCCATGCAATTTAGACTTTGGAATAGGTTGTCTGCGTCACACAAATCTGAGCTCACACTCTCTAAGTTACCTGAACCTTGGAAACTTCATGATTCCTTTTCCCTTAACTTTAGAACAACCTGTACCTTCTGGGTTCTGAAACCTTCACTCTGCATATTTTAATGCTTTATGGCCAAGAACACCTGTGCTCTGCAAGGCAGCTACTGTTACACTACATCCTCCACCAATCATAAACATTTTTCATATTTCACAAGTTCCCTGTATCCACAGAATTCAAGAAACTTTTCTAAAATCACAGAAAGCTCACACCTTGCTATCTCAGGAAAGCCCAAGGGGTCTGCCACCATCCACTACTTTAAGTCTCATAAATCTGTCCTTCCTGGTTCTAGCACCAGAGCTCGGTAGTAGTTGGACAAACCAGACCAGGAAAGTTCAGAGGAACTAGACACACTGAGGACGGTGGCGGAGGTAAGGCAGATACTGGGCTCAGGTCCAGCAGCAGGAAGGAGTTCAACAAAGCATGGCGATCTCGAATAACACGGCAGGGTTGGGTGGGCAGGTGGCCAACTACAATAAAGGGCCCATCATGGGAAAAAGGCAGAAAAATCTACAAGGAGATTAATGAGCATGCCTTGCAGGCAGAAAGCTAACCAGGTAAGCAGTTGGTACAGGAAGAACAGAAGCTAGTCCTTGACAAGTGGAGATCCAATATTGAAGTTGAAACTAGAACTAGCTGTCTTGGTGAGACTGGTGTTAGCAATGACAAATAGGAGCCTAAAGACTATGGTATATACAAAGAGATGAGGCAAAACCTCAGCATGGACTATAGGACTCAAGTTTTTTGAAATTGAAATACACATTAAGTGTCTCAGTTATTAGACATCCAAATGATAGAGTTAATGCTTATGTGTTGATATCAGTTATTTTGCAGTACCTATGTATGTGAAAAACATTTTCCAAGGTGAGATATGTAATATCTCATCTTTAATGAGCACAGATGAACATTTTAATCAACATGGAGACAGTAATTTTGACCTTCAAAGAAAATGTTATTCCCCAAACCTGGGGTGGGGCATGCTCTATTATTAGATTTTTAATTTTATCCATAAAATTTTTTGAAAATTTGTTTTCTCTCTTACCATATATGTACACACCTCTTTGACTTCATACACTTACCTACATAATATCTTAGGTGTTGCCTCTTGACCCACAAAACTTAAAATATTTACTAATGGGCCCTTTGCAGTATTGCTGATCCCTGATCTATTCCCCTAATTCTTCCAAGTCTCAAAGCCTGGCATCTAATGTACTTAGCCAAAGAAACCTGCATTAGCTTGTCACCTGACCCATGTGTGAGCACCTCTCATGATTCAGACAGTGGGAACCGGACCCAATGCCTCCTGTGGCATCAGAGCCAACACCCCCAAGGCTGGCCCAGCTCCTGGAAGATGGCTTCTCTTCCCAGCCGTCAAGTGCAGCAACCTGCCCGACTAGCGTTAGAATGCCAGCAGCCCTCTCTTGTTCACTGCAAAACTCAGAAATAATTTTATTTCCAAAAATGCTATAAGCTTTCATAGACTCTTCTTGTTTTTAATGTTCTCAAGGAGGGCTCATTCATGATTCAAATTCCGGAGATATCCCCAGAAGAGACATTGTAAAACCGTGGTGCCACCATTGCTACCTGAGTTCTCCAAGGCTGGGCCCCACGAGTCCCAGTTCAGGAAGGTATAGGCGGGGGGTTCATTTTACTTCTTGAACCCTGGCACAAACTGGGTTATTTGCCAAAATATTGTAAACCTCTCTCCTCCCCAAATGACCACATTGCACCCCCTCTGGCATGTCAGCTCCATGGGGGCAGAGGCTAGGTTCATTTAGGCTTGCTGTTTTGTTCCAGCTTCTAGCACACTGGCCAGCACCTAGAAGCCATTCAGTGAACACTTGCTGAATAACCTTGGAGGTCTAGGTCTACCTTATAAATGTCCAGTGAGACAAGTTGTTATTGATTATAATAACTTTAAAGGTATATTTTTGTATGTGATCCAAACCTTTCTCTATATCCAATATTTCAGAAATTCCTCTTTCCTCCAAGGAAGCCTTGCCCATGAAGGAATGTGACTTTAGATGCTTTTATTCAATCTGGGGCAACAAATAATAACTGGGTACCACCAAGCCCCAGATTTTATGTCAGGTGTTCAGTGATGCAAAAATGTTCAGTTTCCATATCTACTCTAAACAGCTTTAGTCTGATAGAAGAATCAGACATTTTTAACCACAATACCATGTGATCTGGGCTATACTAGTGATATTAATGAAGTACTAGGGGAAGGAGAAGAAAATAATACACTTTTCTAAGGGGATTCAGGAAAGTACCTATAGTAGTTTCTAGAGTTACCATAATAAAGTATCTAAGACAGGGTGGCTTAACCAACATGAATTTATTTTCTCGTAGTTCTGGAGGCTAAAGGGCCAAGACCAAGGGTTAGCTTCTTGTAAGACCTCCATGCTTGACTTGCAAATGGCTGCCTTCCCCTTTGTCGTCACATGGTTGTCCCTCTGTGGATTAACCTGTCCAGTGTCTATCTCTGTCACAATCTTCTCAGTCCTCATCAGTCTGCCAGCCAGATTAGATTAGGACCTCATTTTAATTTAGTGACCTTCTTTAAAGACTCATTTTCCAAATACAGTCACATTCTGGGGTACTAGTGGTTAGGAATTCAATATATAAATTTGGGGAGAACAAGTCAGCCCTTAACAGTACCTAATGAGGCAACATTTTCTTTTTTACTCTGTCACTGTTTATTAATGTTTGGGCTACATTCTCTACAATTTCAGCAGCATTTTATTTTTTTATTAATTGATTTGAGAGAGAGAGAGAGAGGGGAAGGGGACAAAGAGAAACAGTGATTTCTTTTTCCACTTACTTATGCATTCATTGGTTGATTCTTGTATGTGCCCTGAAAGGGGATCGAACCCACAACCTTGGCATATCAAGACACCACTTTAACCAACTGAGCCACCCGGGCCACCCAGCCAGTGCTACAGCAGCATTTTAAGAAGACAATGTGTGTAGGAGCTCCTTCTTTCTTTCTGCTGTACATCTTGGCTCTTTAAAATGCTGCTGTAGCCCTGGCCAGGTGGGTCAGTTGATGAGCATGGATGGAACTGGAGAGCATTATGCTAAGTGAAATAAGTCAGGTGGTGAAAGACAAATACCACATGATCTCACCTATTAAAAAAACCTGATCAACAAAACAAACAAGTAAGCAAAATAGAGACACTGAAATAAAGAACAGACTGATGGTAACCAGAGGGGAGTGCAGAGAGGGATAATGGGGAAAATAGGGGCATTTGTTGTCAAGGAACATGTATGAAGGACACATGGACAAAGCCAAATGGGGTAGGATCGAGGATGGGAGGTGGGGATGGGTGGTGTTGGGGGAGGGGGATAGTGGAGGGAAGAAAATGGAAACAACTGTACTTGAAAAACAATAAAAAATAAAAATAAAGAAACAATGTGTGTGTCTACAATGGAAAAACAAAATGGCTTGCTACATCAGAAATAAGAGCCACAGTTTAATTGTGCAACATTAAGGAGACTCTGGGGTAAGCATAGCCTCCTTTTTGGAAACAGGGGCAGCTTACATTTAAGTATCAGCATTATGAATGTAACAATAAAGGAATAATTTTTACAAGAGTGAAATACAACATCCTGAAAAATAGTGGTTTCTACCAGACAAGACAGAAAATGTTCACATTTTAAGAAATCTGTACAAACCACAAGAAACTTGTTTAGAGGACCATCATCCATTTCTAATAAGAATTGTGTGACTTAACCCTGGCTGGTGTGGCTCAGTGGATTGAGCATTAGCGTGCAAACCAGAAGGTCACCAGTTATATTCCCAGTCAGGGCACATGCCTGGGTTTCTGGCCAGGTCCGCAGATAGAGGGCATGTGAGATGCAACCTATCAATGTGTCTCTCCCTCTCTTTCTCCTTCCCTTCCTGTCTCTCTAAAAATAAATAAATAAAATGTTTTTTAAATAATTATGTGACTTAAAAAGTAACTCAAGTGCTGTTGTTGAGCAGCGGGAACACGGGTGTCTCTCCCAGGCCGGTCGTGCTTACAGCACGGGCTTTGCCAAGTTACGTGCACTTGCATGAACAGGCTCCAAAGGAATGTCTGTGAAACGCTTCAAATGATGCACAAACTTTATTTGCACACATATGTATGTATATGTGTATGTGTATGCATGGATATGTTTTCTATAGGGCTCACATCAGCGTCTCAAAGGCAAAGAGCTAAACCTTTTAAGAAACAGCACTTTTAAAGATACAACACGACCTATGGAGCATAACTATGGAAAATAAAATATGGTTAACTTGAATATAACAATGAGAAATGAGACAAATTCAAATTGAAAGTTATTCTGGAAAAAAAAACAGGCATGGAATCTTCAAAAATGTCAATTTTATGAAAAGTAGGGGAAAGAAATGGTTAGTGAACTGTTCTGATCCAAGGAGAACAGAAACCTAACACCTAAATGCAATGCAAGAGCCTTAATTGAATGCTGGATGGAAGACAAAAAATGATAAATGAAGGACGTTATCGGGACAGTTGAGGACATGTGAGTATGAATATATTTTAGATGGCAGTATTATATTGATGTTAAATTTCTTGACTGTGATAAGTTTGCCATGGTTATGGAAGTCGGTTTTACATGCATGACTTTCAGAAGGCACATTGTGAAGGATTCAAGGGTGAAGTTATGTCTGTTAATAATTCTCAAATGGTCTGCATAGAGATTCAATCAGTGGAGAGGAAGACAGAGAGAAGAGAGAAAAAGAGAAGAGGCAAAGAAATAGCAAATGTTGTGAAATGTTTAAAATATGTGTGTTGATTGTGAAATTCTTGCAATTTTTCTCCAGGTTTAAATTTTTTTCAGCCCTGGCTGCTGTAGCTCAGTGGTTGAGCACAGGCCTGCGGACCAAAGTGTCGTAGGTTCGATTCCTAGTCAGGGCACATGCCTGGGTTGCAGGCCAGGTCCCCAGTGAGGACACGCAAAAGGCAACCACACATTGATGTTTCTCTCTGCCTCTTTCTCCCTCCCTTCCCCTCTGTCTAAAAATAAAAAATAAAATAAATCTTTTAAAAAATTCTTTTTCAAAAATAAAAAGTTGGGAAGAAAGAAACAACATTTTTGAGGAACTTAAAGGAAAATGTGCATTCCTCCAACCCCCAACAAGGGAGTAAGTTGAGGAAGAGGAAGACAGGAGACTGAGTAACAAAAGACGTATACGGGAGAGGAAAAGAGAATCGCCAGATGCCGTCCCTGGACAGTAGCTGGGAGGTAGACTTAGAAAGCAGCCAGTCCAGACAGGCAGAGGGGGCAGAGGTTCCAGGAGGGATATCCCCAAGAGGAAGATAAAACTGGTGAATACTTTATGTGTCTGATCTTCCTGAGAGGAAGTAAACACCCCAGGAAGAGGTTTCTGGATGAATTAACAATTGGCACATTCAAAACAAGGTAAAGAAAAAACATTAGATAATTGTTCTTTTTTTTTTAAGATTTTATTTATTTATTTTTAGAGAGAGGGGAAGGGATGGAGACAGAGAAGGAGAGAAACAGCAATGTATGGTTGCCCCTCACATGGCCCTCACTGGGGACCTGGCCCGCAACCCAGGCATTTGCCCCGACTGGGAATCGAACCGGGACCCCTTGGTTCCCAGCCCGTGCTCAATCTACTGAGCTATACCAGGCAGGGCAAAACATTAGATAATTATTAACTCCAAAAACAAAACAAGAAGTTGGACGGAAGAGGAAAATGGAATCACAAGGTACTGTGTTGCTACCATGTAAATAATAACTATAGGGTCAAAACAACATGAATAGTCTGTGCCTGTCCAGCCAACACATTCTGCCTGATACATGGGTGGGACGGAGAAGGAGGACATGTGAAGGGTACTCATTTTTCAGAGTAAGAAGTATCAACATAAGAAATGTCCAAACCTGTAGAGAATTTCTATAAGTTTATTTGAGCCAAAAGATTACACTTTCCAAAAACAAGATCTAAAATGCTCCAGAGAATAACAGTTTTGAAGTTTCTCTTGTACATTTGAAATTAGGGAGGGAACGTAAGGAGGATTACATGAAGGGAGGGGAAAGCAGGGCAGGGATTGGGGTACACGGTTATGTGCTTTCTTAAGGGTGGTTAGCACCTCCAGCTGTATTACTTCTGGCATTTCAAAGGTGTGTTAACCTAGATGCACAAGAACAATGAGCAAGGCTGGCTTAAAATCTTTCACTAAAGCCCTGGCTGGGTGGCTCAGTTGGCTGGAACGTTATTCCGTGCACTAAAAAGGTTGTGGGTTCAATTCCCAGTCAGGGCACATACCTAGGTTGGGTGTTCATGATTGATGTGTGTGTGTGTGTGTCTCTCTCACCCTCCCCACCCCTTTCTCTCTCTCTAAAATCAATAAACATATTCTCGGGTAAGGGTTTAAATGAATAATAGATAAATAAAACTTTTCACTAACAAACAAGAAGAATGGCCAGAGCTTGCTTAAATCCTTTCACTAAATAGGCTGTAGACCTGGGCATGACTGCCCACCATGATCTGCCCGGTTATGAATTTATTGTCAGGTCATCCTGTGAGGTTACTTTTGGTAAAACACCATTTTTGTCTACAGTTCCCCCTTTGGGTTAAAAAAATAAAAAATAAAAACCACCAGCCCTGGCTGGTGTGGCTCAGCGCATTGAGTGCTCGCCTGCAAACCGAAAGGCCCATATTCAGTCAGGGCACCTGCCTGGGCTGCAGGCCAGGTCCCCAGTAGGGGGCGTGCGAGAGGCAACCCATCAATGTTTCTCTCCCTCTCTTTCTCCCTCCCTTCCCGTCTCTCTAAAAATAAATAAATAAAATCTTTAAAAAATGATAACCTGAATACCGCATTGATAACAAACCTTGTGGTCAGGCAACGTGGTCTCACAGCTCTAGGAGGTCTCATTCTGAGGAAGTCTCAGTGATACCGTCTAGTTGACATTGGGAAGGGGATCTGAGTGGAGACTGAATTTTTCCCAAAAAGGGAAGGGGAGGGAATGCAAGGGAGTCAGGTCTTATGGCCTTAACTGTGAAAAAACACTCCAGATTTTTTCTGTCTTATGAACTACCATGATCTGAATTGTGCCACCTTCTCATTTCTTTGTATTTGGCATCTAGTATAACATCGACATAAGCCATGAAAAGAGTATTAACAGATATTTTATATATGTTCAGTAATCATAAATGGTTGTACTGTATAGAAAAATCCAAAGAACAAGTGTAACTATTCTTATGAGTGATATCATTAACAAACAGATTTAAAAAAATCAAACAAAATACATTCTGAGCTCAATATGTCAATGCAAAATATGTTCAAACCTGTAAGAATTTTTATGAGTTTATCTGAGCCAAACTGACGACAATTGCCGGGAAACAAAACCTCAACAAATTGAGAAAATGCTCCAGAAAAAATGGCAGTTTTGTACTTATTTTATACATTACAATAAAAAAAAAGAAGATATACTACAAGTGGATTACATGAAACCCATCAATGACAGATTAAGGAGGTGGGAGAAAGTAAAGTGAGGAAACCTCTTGAAGTGAATAAAAAGTAAAATGATAAACACATACTTCTTTTACATAGGGGGGTACAGGATAGTTAACAGTCAACAATTACCAGGATAAAAATAATGAGGGATAAAGATTGGCCTTTGTTAGGGAAAAATACTGCCCTAGGACCTGACTACCTGCCCTGAATTGCTTTTAGTTAAAAAGTGTTCATTTGAGACCATCCTAAGTGGTTCCTTTGGGTCTCTGAGTACACACTCAGTAAGGCTGTCCTGCAGGCCGCCGCCCCCGCCCCCCCAATACGTGGCCCCTTCCCTCCACAAACATCGGCCAGTGGGTACACAAGCCTTGTCGGTGCCTCGGGCTCGCTGTCCACCTCTGTTGTTGGCAGTTTCTTTTCTTCAAGGAGACTTCGATGTTCCTAGACAGGGGTCAATGTCCATTTGTGGACAGGCACCTGATAAGGTCCCTTCCAAGGAGGTTGAAGAGAGTCTTTTATTTAATGTCTTTTCCAAAAATCAATATCTAAAGTCTTTGTCTCCTGGGAGCTCACTGTGAAAGGAAGCAGTTACCAAGTTGGCATTTTTGACCTTATCAAAACTTGGCAATGGTGTAAGAGATCTCCTTCCAATAATGTCAGCTCATTAGTTTCTTCATCTAAGTGCAGTGTCAATGCGCTGTGATGTATAAAGGGATGCAAGAACTGAGAAATGGGAGCCAGGGGCCAGGGGAGAACTAAGTGGTCACCTCGCTTTCCCACAGCCCCAACTGTTCATTAAATTTACAACCACTGTTTAACCATACAATATATTCTAGAAGTTTTCCTACATATATTGAGATTTTAACCCTTAAAATCTCAGGGTCTAATATAAACTAAGAAGCAATCACTTGACATTCTTTAGCTTGGACATTTTATAACTTCTAGAAACATTGTTCATAGATATAAGTTAATTATTAACATGCAAACTTAAGCTAGCTTTTATTTACTAGGAATTAATTTTAGATCATGTGACCTTGAAAAGCATTTGATTTAGTTTCTATATTTCTCAGAATTTTAGAATACCCAATCCTTACAAGCACTTGCCTTTAACTTAATTTTAACAATACTATCCAGAGGTAGAAAATTATCTCACACTTAAACAATATACATATATAGACAAACACAGACAGACACAAACAGAACAGTTGGATCTGAACTTTGTTTTGGAGGCATTTACAGTTTATATCTGTCCTTGGCAAGTCAAGTTCCAAATGACCTTCCTCCTTTTAAACTGAGGACAGACACATTATAATTCCACAAAGAATGAGGTTGACACCTGAAAGATATCATAGGCTGATCCATTATCTAAGTCCTTCTTCTTTTAGCTTAGAAGAGGAAGCCTATCAAATTCTAAGATAGTCTCTTCAAATTATTTTTTTCTTTCACTCTGCCTAATTTTACAGACGACTTTTTCAAATTATGCGCACAAAAATTAATTTAGAAGTATCAAAGAATCCTCATCTTGGCCATCTTAGTCATATATGGGAGGCTAACTATAATGGGCCTTTGGGCCCAGAGGCGTGATTTCCCCTGTTAATTCTGAGGTCTCTAGAGCCTGAACCAACTTCTAGGGAAAACCAGTCTTTTTTTTTTTTTTTTATTGTGTGATTCCACTTACGTGTCTTTTTTTTAATGTCATATAAATTTATTTTTTTTTATTACTTTATTGTTGTTCAATTACAGCTATTTGCATCCTCTCCCTCCCCTCCCCCCTCCCCCCAGCCCCCACCTCCCCCCCCAGCCTCCCTCCCCCCTCTTAGTTCCCTCCATGTGTCCTCTACAGTGATTCCTGAAAACGCTTCTCCCCATTGTCCCCTCCCCACTCCCCCCCGGCCATTGATAGACTGTTCTTAATTTCAATGTCTCTGTGGAAAACCAGTCTTTACATGCATGTCTCCAGGTGACACAAATGCAGTGGCTGTCCCTGTAGGCCTGCTGTACCCTCCCAGGTAACACCAAGATTCATAGTCCCCTAAAAAAAACCCGAGTAAGGCAAAAACTTAACTGATGCAGCCCAAGTCACAACACTTTCCAATGCAGAGGCTCCTTTCTCGGGCTTCTTTCTCAGGGTGCACCCCGTCCAGGGAAACTTGCCCTTCCCCTAGGGCTCCCTCCAGCTTCTCCAGGATTGGCTGCGCTACTGCACTGGACTCTTCACAAAGCCCATCTCTGCTGCTCCACATTCGGAGTCTGAACAACTGTGGTCATATCACTGTTATTTGGATTGGGAAGCACATGTTCTTTCTCTTTTGGAGCTAAAGAGAGTTCAGTATCTCATTTAACCAGCAAAGATTTGTTCACTAAGGAATCCAATGAAAAAAGCGTATCCCTCTCTTCCCCTTTTCCCTGGGCTATCACAACACTTACCCACCTCGAGGACTTTCTAAGAACAAGTCAAATAAAGTCATGGCCTGCTACTTAAAGCAAGAATGCCTGGAATTCCAGAAGAACTCACCCCTTGATACAAGGCCCTGGGGCACCATGGGCCCTTGTTTGTAGCTAGCACCAGTCCCAGTCCTCAGGGTGGTCCTGAGAAGGCTTTGTCCAAAACCTGCCAGCTACGCCCATTAGCTGTCTGAGTCAAAAACCTGTAGAGAATTTTTATGAGTTGACATATGCTGGCAGGAAGTTCTCTTATGCTCCATAGAAGAACAGTTTTGCAGCTTCGTTTATGCATTTGAAATTTATGAGGGAACATAATGAAGATTACATAGGAGTGGGAAAAAAGCAAGGTAGGGATTGGGTTACAGGACAGTTAACAAGATTATGTGTTCTTTTGAGGTTAATACCCCCTTCCACAGGTATTCTGCTATTTCAAAGGTATCTTAACCCACAGGCACAAAAACAACAGACAGGTCTAGCTTAAAACCTTTCACTAGTCAAGTTCTAGGCCTGGGACATGACTACCCACCATGACCTGCCCAGCTTGTGAGGTTACTTTCCATAGAACCCTTTTTTATCATCCACAGTATGTAAAACATTCTATATTGACCCAACATTATGAAATTAAAGTTCTTATAAAAGTCCTCACTACCAACTGGTGAATCAATAAGTAATCTGTAGTATATTCATACAATGGACTGATACACATAAATGAATCTCAAAATATAACATTGTGTGAAAGAAACTAGACACAAAAGAGTACATGCAGTATGAGTCCAACTGTATAAACTTCAGCCACAGGCAAACTAGCTAATGGTGACGTAAATGAAAATAGCACTTGCCCCTGGGAGGAGGGTTGAGAACAAAGAGACAACAGAAACTTTCTGGGGTGATGGATGTTATTCCATATCTTGACGGAGGTGTAATTAAGTAAGCATAAATATTTGTCAAAATTCATGAATCTGTACATTTAAAATTTATGCATTTCATTGTATAGAAATTAGACATCAATTTCAAAATTTAGGTAGGAGGAAGACACATTAAAAGGTTCTAGAAATGGTCAATTTTTATTCAATGAATGAAGCATCAGCAAGAAAGATATAAAAATTAGTGTGTATTTGGTTATGACAAAAATATAATTCTTTCCTGACTATTTTACCATTTAATTATGTTTACCTTTTTAATTAGCCAATATCTGTGGAGAATACACTGATTTGGAAACAGTGAATATATGGCAAGCTGCTTGATAGTAGATGAAAGCTGTTTTAAAGAGTATCTGATTAAAGATAATCCACAATAAGAATGTGTTTGGAATACAAAACAAAGAACAGGAGACTGTTATGGAAGTTGGATTTTAATAATTTCAGCTCTGTCATCCATTTAGCTTGGACATTTTGCAAAATTGATCACTGCAATAATTCCTTAAGGCCAAACCACTCACAGGTGAGCTGCTGCTGGGGCAGGGTTTCTACTAGCAGAGCAGTTCCCTCGCTGCTATCTATCGAAAAGTCAGCCCTCCACACAAGGGTTTGTAAAAGAAGCAAAAAAGGAAAAAGATGAAGAGGATATTTAAAGATCTTTTTTCTAAAAAAATAATTCATTAAATATCTAACACCGTGTCTAGTACTGAGCAAACAGTGAAAAAATATTCCATCAATGAAGTACTCTACTAGCTATGCACCAAATGTTGCCCAAGGATAAAGAAAAGGCCTCTAAATCAGCTTGAAAAAGTTGGACTTGGTTCCCAGAACCTGTCAAACTGATGCTTGAAGCGATAAAAGGGTGGGGGCACGCCGGTCAGTGCACTTGGACATCTGCTCGGACCACGCCAGGGAATTAGCCTTCCTCTTTGTCACCTTGCTCGGCCCCAACCCCCACCAAATAGCCTATAGGTATTCAGTAACTGATAAATATAAGTATTTTTAGATTATGATAATTTAAAATATGTTATTATTCTAATTGAAAAGCAACAATGATGTGTTTCTTCTTTTCATTGAAAACCTTCAGTGTGTTCAGCACTCTATCGGGGTTACCATAGTTAAGAAAACATGTGGTCCCTGTGGTCCAAGAAAGTGTGGTTTCAACTCCTGTTTCCAGGCTACAGATCAGACGGAGCTACAGGTCAGTAGCTCACAGACATCAACTGGTTGACTCAGGTTGCGGCAGACTCTGCAAGCTGCAGCAAATCCCCCTCCAGCCGGGAGGTGGCGGCCTGCCCCCGACAACGCCTCCGGGTGACGTAGGCTCGAGGCTCCGCTTGGGGGCGCTCTCGTCCGGCTCGTAGGGCTCCCTTCCCCTCAGGCGGAACCATCTGGCTGGGTCCCTGGTTTCTGGGGGGTTGGTAATGAGCGAGCGCAGGGCACTTCCCGGCGCTTCCGTGCAGGCTCCGGGTAGTGGCTGGGCCGCAGAAAGGACTGTCTCAGCTGAGTGTTTGGAGTGGAGAGCGACCCTGTCTACCTGCGAATTCTTGTGGGCGTCTCCGCCCCTCCGCCGGTCTGTTGCAGGAGCTCTGGCCTGACACCCGGCCGCGAGCCGGGCGCCGAGGAGGGCGGGGGCGATGGTGCAGATGGAGACGCAACTACAGAGCATTTTTGAGGAGGTGGTGGTGAGTGGAGCGCCAGGGATCCGGGCGCTGGCGGGGCGAGGGGGAGACCCCGGGGCAGCGGATCAAGGGATCGTCCCAGACAACCTCTCCCCGATCTCTCCTTTGTTTTGACACCGTGTATGTGTGCGGAACTTTAGCGATTCTCAAAGTGCTGTCAAAATTCTAAGTCCTCTTGAAATCCATGGCACCCATTGTGACAGGATAGGTAGGTATTGTTACTTTCTTGCACGGAGCTAATTAAGATGATTTGCCCGATGTTACATTATAATAGGTTGCTCGAGGAGGCCCCTCTTTTTTTTTTTTTAATTCTCATCGTTTTCTTTTGTTTTTTACAGAAAACAGAAATTATAGAAGAGGCTTTCCCTGGGTGAGTATTTGCATGGCAGATCTTTGTGTTTTAACGTGAATGTATCTGTAAGATTTTGCTTAGTTTTGCCTTGGAGGTTTATAACTATTCTGGTTATGTTAAGTTACCTTTTTCAAACTACTGTCAAGTAATGGTAATGTCATTTTTGTTTATAGAATGTTTATGGATACTCCTGAAGATGAAAAAACAAAGCTAATTAGCTGTTTGGGGGCCTTCAGACAGTTTTGGGGTGGTCTTCCTCAGGTGAGTACTGCATTTTTAATACATTCAGCTGATGATTTCTGACCCCTTCTTTTTGTTAAATATTTACTTTGATGTTGCTGTTTAGGTTTTCTGGGAAGGAAGAGATGAAACTGTCATCATCTTTTGTTTGTCCATTCTGGTTTCCATTTGTTCCAGTTAGTGTTCTTCCTGTGGAGAATCTGTATTGAGAAGACAAGTTGATGCCAGCGCAGTGTGAGATGTTGAAAATCTTCCCAGTGTCAGATTATATGATACCATTTTCATCCTATTTTGATTTATTTGGCGCAGTTGAAAACAACTGTGTTAGGGATTATAAAGGATAAAAAACTCACTTATTTTATCAACAAAAGAATTGGTACAGTATAGTGAAGATACTATATAAAAGATACAAAAATGCCACAGTAAGAATACAGTGATTTTAAAATAAGGACATCAAGGTATAATAGAAATGAGGAAAAGAACAGCAAAACTTAGTAACAAAGAACAGTCACTAGGAAATGTATCCTTGAAAAAGACAAAATGTGTGATCCTTAAAGAATTTATGTTCCAGTAATGCGTTTTGTTCTCATAATTTATTATAGATAGGGAAATCTTTGCAGTTGAGGTGCTGCTGGTAAGTCATGCTACTCAGACATGGGTCAAATAGTGTAAAACATTTTTTTAAAAGGCTTTTAACTATGTTTTAATAGGTAGTATGTTCATATGGTACAAAATGCAAAAAGTACAAAGAGGTGGACCCAATGAATAGTTTGCTTTTTATCTCTCTTAGCTTAATTACCTGTTCTTTTTTCTGCCTGCAGCCAGTATGAGCAGTTTGTGTTCTTCTAGAAGTATTTTATGCATGTAGAATCATTTTTACAGAGTGATCATATAGGCCCTGGTTGGCGTGGCTCAGTGGATTGAGTGCCGTCCTGCGAACCAAAGGGTCGCTGGTTCAATTCCCAGTCAGGGCACATGGCAGGGTTGTGAGGCAGGTCCCTGATAGGGGGCGAATGAGAGGCAACCACACATTGATGTTTCCCTCTCTTTCTCTCTCCCTTCCCCTCTCTCTAAAAGTAAGTAAAATCTTGCCAAAAAAGTAAGAACAATCATATACCATGTACACTGTTCATTCACACCTTGTTTTTTTTCCCCACTTAATAAATTCTGAAAGTAATTCTATAGAAATCTACCAAAAGTTAAAATTTTGGCCTTTCTTCCTTTCTTGAAGCATAATATTATATATTTTTGGCTCTACCTTTCTCTATTTAACCAGACTCCTTCTGACTGACCTGTAGGTTGCTTGTAACCTTTTTCTACCTTAAACAATGTAGAATGAATGATACTATATATGGACACAGAAAAAATTCCTTCAAGTAGTATTGCTGGGTCACAGGGTATATTTATTTGTAATTTTTATAGAAAATACCTAATAGCTTTACATAAGGGTCACCAATTTATACTATGATTAGCAATGTATGAGAGTATATATTCCCAATAGCCTAGCAATTAAGTGGTAAGAGACCTTTTTTTAATCTTCACTGGAGGATATGTTCATTGATTTTAGAGAAAGAGAGAGAGAGACATCAGTGTGATAGAGAAACATTGATCGGTTGCCTCCCATATGATCCCTGATCAGGGATTGAACCTGCAACCTAGGTATGTGCCCTGATGGGGAGTTGAACCCACAACCTTTTGGTGCAAAGGACAGCGCTCCAACCAGCTGAGCCACCTGACTAGGGCAGAACTTTTTGAGCTTTGCCAAACGAAAACGTGAGAAATTTTATCTCCGTATAATTTTATTTTGCATTTCTCTGAGTGATGTTGAACATGTTTCCAAAATATTTAAAATTTTAAATAATTCATTAAACATGTTATGAGGTAAGGTATGGCCCTTATCTTCAAGAAGATTATATTCTAATGGGGAGCTGGGAGAAAATGCACATTTCTAAATCAGCGTGATGCACTCAACAATAGAAGTATGTGTGAGGGCAGCGGCTGTGCAGAGGAACAGGACGCAGGCCGTTCCCAGGGGCATCCTAGAAGACAGACTTTGGCATGGTACTACCTCTCTGTATCAGATTCCATGTATGTCGTTGGATTCATATTGATTGGGCTCTTAGGGATTAGATTCACACTGAATTCTCATGAGGCTAATGTACTAACCTATAATGAGTTTATCCCCCAGTGACAGGAATATTTATATTTGCCATTAAATAGGTTTCTGTTTACAATGGCTTGTACAATCTGTGTTAGAGTTTTCTATTGACCACAGATATGTTGATGATATCTTACTCCTTTTGGAGGTCCTATGTAATAAAAGTGGTGGGAGTTTAATCTATATAATTGTAAGATTTTAAGCTTAATATAACTAAAATACTGAATCTGAATTTATTTTTTAAACATTGTCTTTATCTACAAATGTTTATAGTAGCGTATCTCATTCATAGTCTTGATACACTCCCAGGTTTAGTACTAGCTGTTTGTTAGTTATAAGATACAACTTTAGACTTAAAATATAATCACTTTCTACTTTTCCAGGAATCACATGAACAGTGCATCCAGTGGATTGTTAAGTTCATTCATGGCCAGCATAGTCCTAAAAGAATTTCTTTCCTTTATGACTGCTTAGCAATGGCAGTCGAGACCGGCCTTCTTCCACCCAGGTATGTTTAATGGCAGGTGTGAGCAATCCAAAGAATTTTCTTTTTTTAATTAATGCTTGGAAATTGGTCAAGATTGTTGTAAAAGGATGAGGGAATGAAGAAGGAAATTAGGTTCAACAAACAATCCTTCAGTCCTGGCTGGGTAGTTCAGTTGGGTGGAGCATCATCCCAATACACCGAGGTTGCAGCTTCCATCCCCAGTCAGGGCATGTACAAGAATCAACCAATGAATGCATAAATAAGTGGAACAACAAATCAGTGTCTCTCTCTCTCCCTCTCCCTCTCTCCCCCCCCTAAAATCAAACAATAAATTTTTTTTTTATAAAAACCAAGCAGTTCTTCGTAATACCTCAGGTTTTCGTTTTTAGGAAACAATCTAATTAATTTTTTTAAATTTATTGATATTTTTTCAGAGAGAAAGAGAGAGACATTGATTTGTTGTTCCATTTACTTATGCATTCATTGATTGCCTCTTATATGTGCCCTGACCAGGGATCGAACCTGCAACTTCGGTGTATTGGGATGATATTCTAACCAACTGAGCTACCTGGCCAGGGCTAGGGTACAGTATTCTTAGAATTGCATATTTGAAGACTCAAAAACAGGCTGCCTTTGCCTTTCAGCCCAGGGGCTAAAATAATGCACTTTGAAGAGTTTGCCCTAGTTAACCTTTGTTGCATCTCAACATTTCATGCTTGGAAATAATTAATAATCATTTTATTATTAACACTCATGGCTAACGGTGGTTGACTGGGCTTAGTAGGCAGTTTTTTCTCAGAGTCTCATGGTTACAATCAGAGGGTAGCTAGGACTGGAGTCACGACAAAAGCTTCCCCATTTGTATGTCTGGTGGTTGATGCCAGGCTATCATCTGGGACCTCAGTTGGGGCTATTGGCCAGAATCTGCACAGGTCCTCTCTGTGTGACGTGGACTTTCTCAAAGCATGGTGGACTCTAAGAGCAAGCATTCAAAAGTGGGCTAGGTAGAAGTTGTATCATCTTGCTTTGGAAGTCATACAGCGTCCCTTTTGCCATGGTCTTAAGCCTGTCCAGATTTAAGGGTAGAGAATGTAGACTGTCCTCCAACCTCTTCGGGGGAGGAGTATCAATGCCACATTTTAAAGGCCATGAGTATCAAAAATCTTGTTGTAGCCATCTTGGAAAAATACAATCTGCCACAAGCTAATAGATAGTAAACATTTAACCATCTATCTTTAGATAGATTTCTTTCTAGTAGAAATATACCATAATGAGTATTATTTAATTCTACTTTGTGTTTATTCTTTTATACAAGTAAAATATATAAAATACTATACATAATTTTTTAAAAATGTGCTTGAATAATGTACTTTTATGAAAAATACTTACTATGACAAATGTAATATCCAGAGTATAAAGACCTTGGCTATTAGAGAACTTGCAAAATTCTGTCTTTGTAATCGGAATGGGTATTCTTTTTTCTAGGATGGTTTGTGAATCCTTAATAAACTCTGACACTCTTGAATGGGAAAGAACACAACTTTGGGCCCTAACATTTAAACTGGTTCGGAAAATAATTGGTGGAGTGGATTATAAGGTACTTTTTCCTAATTATAAAAAGAATCACTTTCAGGCCAGATTAATTTTTCAGTGTGTATATCTTAATTTCAGATGGGAGCAGTGAAGTGGAAGCATTCACCGAATCTATTTTATGTTGCTTACTTCCTAAAAGGATTTAAAATTACTCAACATTTTCCACGGCGTTCTGCTCTCCTCCCAACATAAATAGGCAGGTGGCTAGTACGTTTCTGTGATGAGGAGGGAATTTGCCAAGCAGACTTTGGGTTTCTTAGGATGTTGGGGCCCCTTTAAAAGCACAGAGGAGGAGTCTGTGGAACTGAGAAGAGATGTGGACGTCACCCAATGAGGGGAGCAAGTCCTGCTTCACCTCCGCCTTGGCCTTGCACACGCGTCCTTTCTTAACAGGTTTCTTCAGGGCTCTGCTCTCGACCAAAAACAGCAGCAAATGCTCTCCAGTAGTGTCTCATGATACAGCTCAGTATTTCAATAGCTGCGAGAGCCATTCTGCTTCATTTCAGCCACTTTTGTTATTTTCCTCTTTGAAAGAATTGCCAGTGCCTGACCCTGTGTTTCATGGATATATTTGTCTAATCTAAAATAACTTAATTGATAATTATTTATTTGAATTATGATTTAATACAAAATTAACTCTAAGAAGCTTTTTGTGATTATTTTCTCTTTATTTCAGTTTCCTTAGCAGGTTAATATGCAGTTATTACCTTTTTATTTATATGGTGCTTTATAAATATTTTTAATTTCTCATATATATGTTTTCTCTTTTTTTAATATTGATTACACTATTACAGTTTTCCCAATTTTTTTCTCCCCGTTATCCCCCCTCCACTGTGTACCCCTCCTACCCTCTAGCATTCCCCCACCCCCTTAGCTCGTGTCCATGGGTTGCATGTATAAGTTCTTCAGCTTCTCTCTTTCTTACACTGTTCTTAACCTCCCCCTGTCTATTTTGTTCTTCTTATTCCCTGTACCTTCCCCCTGCCCCCAATTCTTCCCTTCCTCCTCCCCGCTGAAAACCCTCCATGTGATCTCCATTTCTCTGGTTCTGTTCCTGTTCTAGTTGTTTGCTTAGTTTTTGTTTTTGTTTTTTAGGCTCAGTTGTTGATAGTTATGACTTTGTTGTCATTTTACTGTTCATAGAAGATCATTACTGTGATCTTCTATTTCTTAGATAAGTTCTATTAACATTTCTAATAATAAGAGCTTGGTAATGATGAACTCCTTCAACTTGACCTTATCTGAGAAGCACTTTATCTGCCCTTCCATTCTAAATGATAGCTTTGCTGGTTAGAGTAATCTCGGATGTAGGTCCTTTCCTTTCATGACTTCAAATACTTCTTTCTAGCCCCTTCTTGCCTGTAAGGTTTCTTTTGAGAAATCAGCTGATAGTCTTATGGGGACTCCTTTGTAGGTAACTCTCTCCTTGCCTCTTGCTGCTTTTAAGATTCTCTCTTTATCTTTAATCTTGGGTAATGTAATTATGATGTACCTTAGTGTGTTCCTCCTTGGGTCCAATTTCTTAGGGATTCTCTGAGCTTCTTGGACTTCCTGGAAGTCTATTTCCTTTGCCAGACTGGGGAAGTTCTCCTTCATCATTTGTTCAAATAAGTTTTCAATTTCTTGCTTTTCCTCTTCTGTCACCCCTATGATTCGGACGTTGGAATGTTTAAAGTAGTCCCAGAAGTTCCTAAGCCCCTCCTCATTTTTTTGTATTGTTGTTTCTTCGTTCTGTTCCAGTTGTTATTTATTTCTTCCTTTTGTTCCAAATCGTTGATTTGAGTTCTGGTTTCCTTCCCTTCACTGTTGGTTCCCTGTATATTTTGCTTTATTTCACTTTGGGTAGCCTTCGTTTCTTCTTTTATTTAGCGACTGAGCTCAATCAGTTCTGTGAGCATCCTGGTTACCAGTGTTTTGAACTTTGCATCTGATAGGTTGTTTGTCTTCTCATCGCTTAGCTCTTTTTCTGGAGTTTTGATCTGTTCTTTCATTTGGGCTGTATTTCTTTATCTTGCAGGCCTGTTATGTTGTGAGGGGGCAGAGCCTTAGATATTCACCTGGGCAGGGCAACTCTCTTAGCTGTGTTGTGGCGCTGTCTGGAGGGGAGGGGTCCGAGAGGGAACAATGCTGCTGGCTCTGCTCTAGCCCCATTTTCCAGTGTGATACTGGGAGTTTCTCTCGCCATGGCAACCCCCACAGTATTTACTGCCAGCTTCGAGTCCCTCCCATTTGGCCAGCCCAGCCTTGCCCACGTTGTCCGCTGTCTTGCCAGACATCCTCTCTGCTCGGCTGCCTGTCTCCGCCCCTCTTATGAGTCTACGTGAATGTTTCTTTAACTCCTTGGTTGTCGGAGCTCCATGCAGTTTGATTTTCTGGCACTCCATGTTGTTTATTGTTTTTAGATTGGTTATCCTTCTTTTGGTTGTGTGAGGAAGCAAAGCGTTTCTACCTACTCCTCCATCTTGGCCAGAACTCTGTTTTCTCTTTTTTATAAGATTCATCACATGGTTTATACTCAATAAGTGCATATTGAATGAAATTTCTTCTCTATATATCAGATTCTGTTCTCAAATAAGGCAACTTGTAATAGAGATGAGGAGTTGATTAACAGAGTAGCCTTGTTGGATAAATTTGAAGGATTAAGGTAGGTGATGGATGAGAACAGAGATTAGTTAGAATATGCCAAAGGGAGTGAGCAGAACGGGTCATCTGCCAGAAAGTTTAGTATTTTTGTTCATATTTTCAGGTCGTTTACAAGTTCTAATATGTTTTGGTCTGTAAGCCCAAATCAAGCTTTTTTGGCCTTTATAACAATAGAAACTCTTAATGCTCTGAAGGTCAAAAAAGCTCAGCAGAGTGTGGAAAGTTTAATTTTTATTTATTAGTGAGTTTTTTGTTCATATTATAAGGCATTCTTTAGAACTCTGTCTTGGAACACGACTCGTCTCTTGGGTTCATGTTAGGGACTTGGATATCAGCTCTGATTCATAAAAATTGAAGATATGAACTTGAAGGAAACTTTTTTTCTGAGTGTTTAATCTTGAAACTAGATGCCTAGCTAGTACAGGGAACATTACCTAGTTTTAACACTGGCTTTTTTTTTTTCTTAATCAGGGTGTTCGAGATCTCTTAAAAGCAATTTTGGAGAAAATCCTGACAATTCCCAACACAGTGAGCTCAGCCGTTGTACAGCAGCTTCTAACAGCACGAGAGGTAATTGAGCCTGTCTGTGGGGCACTGATCATCCCCCCAAAAAGTATTTTATAGAGTTACGTGCTTTTAAAACTTAGGGTGATTTGCGGGATGTTCCACTTGTTTACTTCTAAAATATCACTTTTTTGTTTTATTTTGGGAATACATTTATTAAAGTGGGGGACAGTGAAACACGCAAGGGCTTAGGATAAACGAAGCAACAGGACAGAGCCTAGGTGGGACTGTTTTGGCTCACTGGAAGTCAGGGAAAACGGGCCTTGGAGACAGGTTCAAGGGTTAGCCCAGGACGAGCTGCTGATGCCCGTTGCAAGTCTCATGGGGACCCCGAGAGTTCAGGAGCTGCCAGCCCGCGAGGAAAGAAAGATGTGGGCGTGCTCCCTTAGAGGTAGAGTGCACCCAAAATCACTTGAAGTTTTAAAGATGCTCTTTTACTTTTTTACATTTTAATTAATTCATAGTTTTTAATTGTAAAAACAACAATATAGATATTATAGTATTTTCAGTCATTACAAGATGTCAGCCTACGGACCACTTAAAAGATCCTTGTGCTTTGTAACTAATGTTGCAAGAGTTGTCACTTTGGGTCTGTTGCTCTCCTATTGGAGTCTACCAACATTTAAAGCATTTTCAATGTTATTTACTAAACATCAGCAATCCATTTCATTTTGTTTGTTGTTTAAAGATTTGATTTATTTACTTTTAGAGAAAGGGGGAGGGAGGGAGAAAGAGAGAGAAACATCAATGTGTGAGAGATACAACAGTCATTTGACCCCCACACACCTCCAACCGGGGCCCTGGCCTGCAACCCAGCCAGAATCGAACTGGCAACCTTTTGGTTCTTAGGCCAGCACCCAGTCCACTGAAACACACCAGCCAGGACCATTTCATTGTTTATTAATCTTCATTTTTAAAGATTCTTCACATATAAATGACTTCTTTCATGCTATATTTTAAGCCCCCAGAATTAATGAAATAGTATTTCTACTTTTTAATATATTTGTTGTTGTTATATTTAAAGGAATCAACAACAACGAAACTAATCTAAATTCATTTAGAAGGATTAGTCAAAAATAACAATATTGCCCTTTTATTTTTCTTAGGTTATAGCATACATCTTGGAAAGAAATGCCTGTTTGTTGCCAGCTTATTTTGCAGTCACAGAGATCAGAAAACTATATCCTGAGGGAAAACTTCCACACTGGGTAAATTTGATAATTTTCAAAAAATTTTAATAGCAATTTTTAAAAAAATAATTATATTAATCTTATTTTTTGTGCTTATTTTTAAGATTTTATTTATTTATTTCTAGAGAGAGGGAGAGGGAGGGAGAAAAAAAAAGAAGGGAAATATCAATGTGTGGTTGCCTCTCACACACCCCCAACCAGGAACCTGGCCTACACCCAGGAATATGCCCAGACCAGGACTCAAACCAGCAACCCTTCGTTTTACAGGCTGGCACTCAATCCACCGAACCACACCAGCCAGGGCTGTGCTTATTTTTTCAATGGTCACTTTAATCCATAGATGCTATGTATTTTTATCATTTCTTTCATTTCTCTGCTGTCCTATTGAAATAGTTTATATACTACGTGATAAAATGTACATAGCATCATCAAATAGCTTAGGACATTGTGGTAAGACTTGCCTTAATTCAAAGAAAGAGGAAATGGTAAGCAATTGTTTGGAAGGACGCAAGAGAATTAACCTTTGAGTAATTTTTAATGTGCCAGGCTTTATACTAAATTTTTCCATATTATCTCATTTGATGTAAATGATCATTCTATTCAAAGCAGTCTTGATTTTATTTTTACACTTATTTATTTTTGTTTTGTTTTTAGTTACTTGGAAACCTGGTGTCAGACTTTGTAGATACTTTCAGGCCCACAGCAAGGATAAACTCCATTTGTGGTAGGATTATAATTCAAAATATACTAAATAGTGTGTGATTTCTAATGATCTGACTATGGAACAAAGTTGACAGTATCTTACACATGCCTTGATGGTTTGTCGTTTTAGGAGCTTAATAATAGCCTTTAACTTGTTTTCAGGTACTTTGTGTACTGAATAAAGGGAGGGAAAACAAATGCCTGGACTGTGTCTAAACTTCAGATAGAACTGTTCTAGAAGATGTATTTCCTGGTAATTAGAGGGAACTTCGAATAGAGCTAGTAAAGCACCATGAATCTCTAAGCACTCGGAAATCTTTGCAAACCTGTCCCACTGTGGCCACAATACACAAAACTATGAGGCTCTTTCAAGCCCATTCCAATTCACTCCTTTGCTCTCTATTTCATTTATTATATTTTCCATTTTTTCACATTTGTTGGATTCTCAGAATTTTCTTTTAAAAATCAGCAGGTGATTTGGCAATGTTTGCAATACGCATGGTGTCCTCAGAACCGCCTGGGAATATAGTCCATTATATAGTCAGTAGCGCTTCCTATGAGCAGGGTGCTGTTTTGGACGCTGAAATACAAAAATAAACTAAATAAACACTAGGCAGATAATTCTCAGGCTTCTAGCTTTTATGACTGAGTGGATATTGATATCATTTAATGATTTATAGAAGTGGTGTGGGTTTAAGAAGTACGTTGATGAGTTCAGTTTAACACATGTGGAGCTTGAGGTACCCACGGGCCATCCAAGTGGCAATATTCTTCCTGCAGTTGGGTATGTGTGCTGGTGGCCATGTGCTGCACCGAAGGCCTCTGGGAACATCGTGCTTGAAGTGAATCAGGGGTCTGCAGACGTTCTCTATGAATGGTGAGACAGTAAATATTTTAGGTTTTGTGGGCTCTTTAGTCTGTTGCAGCTACTCAGTTCTGCCATTGTAGTCCAAAAGCAGCAGTGATCCCATAAAACTTCATAGAAATGGGTAGCCAGCTGGAATTGACCCATGGATTAGTTTCCTGACCTCTGACCTAGGTACTTAGATAAATGCAACCTTTTTGAGCTTGAAAGGCCTGTACAAATTGGTGTCAGACTTGTGGATACCTTCAGGCCCATTGTATGTTCACAGCCTTACAGATTGGTCTCTACTTGGACTAAAGATCAAAGAAAAAACAAAGGAAATCTTCAAACTTTTATCTTCTTAAAACATTTTTTAAACCAGCGCCTGGTTCAGCATAGATACTTATTAAATATTTATAGAGTGAATGAAAGACCAGGCATTGCTGTGTTCACGTTTACTTAAATACATTTTTTGTGATGCATACAGGCCGCTGCAGCCTTCTGCCAGTTGTCAATAACTCGGGCGCCATTTGTAATTCATGGAAGTTGGATCCTGCAACTCTTCGTTTTCCTTTGAAAGGCCTTTTGCCATACGATAAGGTATATTGCTAATTATAATGGGACTTTTGGGCTAACAATCTTCATCCTGTATTATGTAATGTGTGATGCTGAATTTTTCATAGACTGAAGTAAGTTTTTTTAAAAATTTTTATTGATTGATTTTTTTAAAGAGAGGAAGGGAGAGAGAAAAAAACATCAATTTGTTGTTCCACTTCTTTATGCTTCCATTGGTTGGTTCTTATATGTGCCCGCAGCAAGGATCGAACCGCAACATTGGCCTATCGGGACAACGCTCCAACCAACTGAGCTACCAGGCTAGGGCTGAAGGAGTAAATATTTAATGAGAGATAGTGTATGGTTCAATGTATGATTCCAGAATTGAAGAAAAGTCTGTGGTTTGTGATGTTTCAGGTGTTTATGCTCCAGTGGTCCTACCTCTGGCAAAGCTATTGGTGTTAGAAAATTGACTTTTTAAATTGATTCCTTGTTTTCACTCTTCCTTTACAAAGGGAGGACCAAAGATGAATTTGCAATGTCTGTAAAATTTGAAAAGTGAGGTTTTTTAAAAGGGAGTATGGGATAAAAGTGGAATAGAAATTCCCAAAGGAAAAAAAATCCACAAATATTAATAAGGTGAAACAGAGGCAAAGACAAGCTATAGTGAAGTTTGATAGGTCATTATGTGATCCTGGTGGTTGGAGTGATAGCAGAGCAGGGTATGTGGAGGGCTGGGTGTTTGTCATGTAAATGTTTCATGTCAGAAGCAATATGTAGAGTAATTAGGAAACTTGTCCAAAAGCAAGACAGGTAAAATAGTGAAAGTAAGGTTGCAATCTGAACTCTTGGCATATTAGTCAGAAAACTTTGGAATGTGAAAAAATGGTAAGCTAAATGGAATTTATTGTCATCATGATAGCAATAATAATGAAAACAGGTAAATTTATGGTGCGCTTACTATGTGCCAGGTAGTTTTCTAAAAGCCTTACTTTGCAAGATCCTTATTTTTTGACTATCACCTTAGTATCTCTGCTCATGGATGATGACACTAAGACACGAAGCGGGTAGCAGCTTGACTAAGGCCCCGATGTGTAGTAAGTGGTAGAATCAGGATTTGAGCTCAGACATACGATTGCAGAATCTACATTCTTAATCCCTGTGCTATCAAGTCATTTGTCTTCTCCAAATTTGGAAATCGTGTCTGTTTTCACTCGTGTGAGAGTGAATGGAAACCGCTACCATTTGATTCAACGTCTGAGAAAACCCTTTCCTTACAGGGATGCTTGTGACTTTCATGTGACCACCTGAAGTCATTTCTAAGTTCATACTCTGGAGGACTTTGGGCAAGTCCTTTCACATCAGATATCGTTTATCAAATAAGGGGTGGGAATAGATTAATTGCAAGCACTAAAATCCTATGATTTTTTTTTTCACTAGATACTGCCTACTGTGTGCAGGTAACAAGTGCTTTTAGAGGCTTTTTTTGATCCCAATTTCAAATTATTTGAATTAACATTTACTTTGATCTTAAAACAATAATTTTGTTTTTTACTTTCTTTAAAGGATCTGTTTGAACCGCAGACTGCTTTGTTGAGATATGTATTGGAGCAGCCTTATTCCAGGGATATGGTCTGCAATATGCTAGGTTTAAATAAGCAGGTACTGTACTGTGCTGGAAACCTAGTAAATTCTGCATAGAATCTGCACTATTCTTTTCTCTTTTCTTTGCTATAGCTAACTGAGCAAAACAGTTAAAAACTATTTGGTGATTTTTTTTTAAATACATGATTTATTCAACAATGTATTATTCCTATTATATATATATATTGCTCTAAGAATGTTTATATTAAAAAGGAAATACTTTAAAAGTTGGTTTATTTTGCATTGCTTTTTTTTCTATAAGGCCAGTTTCAAGTATACCTTTTGCCAGAGAAACCTACACATGACTTAACCATAATTTTTGACTTTTTTTGTTGTTTGGGTATCCTTTTTTATAACCCTTAGTATCTTCAGCGTGGCCTCATTGCTGAATTTTTTTTTTTTTTTTTTTTTTTGGTGTGTGTTTGTTTTTTGGTGGTTTAACATGTGGGAGGGTTTATGCTGACTCTGGGTTCCTTGAGGCTGGCCTCATAGTCACTGTTTTGTCTTTTCTTTTTTTCTTCCTTTATTTTTGTTCTGTCCTGTCTTGTCCTGCCCATCCTCCAATGCTCTAGACCTTGAACATTGCTCAGGTATGTTCACAACCTTACTGTTGTATTGTGACTAACGATACGCTGGCCGCTTTGTAGCCACTGATTTCATTTAGAGAATACATGTATGGTCGGGGCTTGAAATTGGCAGGACCATGCTGAGACCAAGGCCACTATAATGAATTTCTTCTTGGGATATGAGATATGAGAGTTGTTTTTGTTGGATTGTTTTTGGTTTTGGTTTTTGGTGGTTTTTGTTTTTTTTTTAATATATTCTTTTTTTTCTTTTTAACAAAGAGACAACACCTGGTACACAATAAAGCCTGTCACTTTTTGATGGGTTGTTTTTCCTTCCCACTCCATTTTACTGTTTTTCATACTTGAGGGCTAAAGCTAGCCTGGTGGAATTTTTAGAGATGGAAAGATTTGTGGTGGCCTTTATCTTTCCAAACTTTTAAAATATAAATAAATAACAACATCAATAAAAATACTTACATTGCTTTGCCTTAAAAACGAAAACAAATTAAAAACAAAACAAAGTTTAAAAAAAAGCACTGTAATAGAGAGATGTTACTTTGAAAAGTTGGAGTGGTAAACTGTATACAGGGAAGGTTTTTTTGGAAACATGGGGATTGACTAAGAAATGTCACACTCTTACGTGACCCCACACCTACCTGACAGACACCCTTCTTTGTCAGTCTTTGCCAAGGTGTCCTCCTCCTAGAGTGAGCTCCTCGCAGGTGAAGTTCACCTAAGGCGGGAGAAAAACACTGTGGCCCAGTTTATAAACCAAACTCTTATACAGTCCCAAGTCTGCTCCCGGACTTTTCACCTTGGAGATTTTAAGGAAAATAGTGGTTCCAATTATTTTTGTTAAAAATTTTTGAGCCCAACATATTAAAATAGACCAGCTTTTTTACTGTAAAAAGACATTCTTGTCTAGGGCATGTCAAATAGCGTTGCTGTTTGCAATACCATAGTGAAGGTTGTGCCAGTGCTTCCATTTATAAAGCCCTATTTTTGAGGACGTATAGCTTGGCCATAAAACTTGCTCAGTGTTGAAACTTTGCATGCCAGACCTCACCCTAGCAGCGTATCTCTTATTATTTTAAGTTTTTTCTTCTGAAAAATTTACCAAGTTTCCTTGTTTGGACAAGCCTTTGTACATGTGAAAATGAAACTGCTTCACACTCCAGTATCTGACAGTTACCTCGTGCGGTCAGTCTGTCAGTTTTACCTCTTAAATGCCCAGTTGGTAACTCTGATCAGCTTTCACTTGAGTTAGAGGTAAGTATTCCGTTAACTTTGAAAGAATGCTTCATGCCGTGTCTTAAAACTGATTTTTGCAGTGAACTTTAAATCGAACTTGACTCAATTTTTTTACAGTTTGGTGGATAAATGTACCCATGGTCATCTGAGCTGCGAGTACCTCCCCCCAGATAGCCTTACCTACCATTAGCTCCTTTCTTTTGGGGGGCAGCTCTCCTCAACCAAAAATTGATAAAACAACTCAGAGAAGAGTGCCTCTGATCTGATCATTTTAATAACAAGTTTCAACCTAAAAAAAGTTTATGACTAAGACATAAATCCATAAAAAATAAAGTTTATAATGGAAATGCTGACAGAACATTATTATTATCGGTCCCACTGAAGTGTAAACATTGTCAAACATGTACAATTCATCAGTAGTGGTGTGGTAGACAACTGTAGTGGATGGATTTGTAGATGGAAGATATATGCTGAATTGACTCGATATGTTATTTTTACCACCTGGAAAGTAGAGAAAAATGAGAACACACAGTATAAGGCGCATATGGTTAAAAATAAGCAAGTTATCTTATCACGCCTCTTATCATTACAAAACTATATCCTGCACTGTACTTTCTTGTCCTTTCTCTAGCATTGCAGTAATTAATGAAAGCTTGAAGCCTTTTAAGAGCTGTCCAAATTGCATTTTCCAGTAGGAATTGGGCCATATTTTATCTTAAAATTACTCCCATTTAGAAGGTCATAAATAGCCCAGTTCTGTGACCAGCAATGTGGAGTGTTCACAGTGGAAGAATACTGTTTTGTGTGTTTACACGAGTTTGTGTTCTTTCTACTGAATAAGGGCATTACGAAACGTACCCCTGAAGCTCTTACATGATGTTGTGTGAACTCTTGTTCCCCGGAGACAGTGAAGCACTAGACTGATCACTGTGTATCTTTGAAAGGCGCCATTGAAAGTGGTGTTAACTAGCATAGTGTTCCAGTTCTTATTAGGAGAGAATATAATAAATGATATGCAAAGGGATATTTTTTCCCAACTTGTCCTGATTGGAATTGCTTTAAAATTGTTTTCTAGCACTGAAATAATGATTTTAAATTAATTTAAGTCCACCTACGTGCAATAGGTTAGACTGTCACCACAGAAACAGTACCAGCACCATTATATGGAAGTGTTAGAGGCCACTTAGCTAGAATAAGTTACTAAGACTGAAAGAAGCCTTGTCATTTGCCATGTGAAATCATGGTGGTAGAGAACCAGGGGCATGGGTAGGGGTTAATGGTGATGTTTCTTTTAAAGCCTCAGCTTTCAGTGAAAGCTGAAAATTTTAAATATTTCCAATACAGTTTGAGCTATTATGCAGAATTTGAATTGTTAAAATACTGAATTTAGATTCTTATTCTTAAAAGAGGTTTTAACTAAGTATGCATATAGATACATAAAATAATTCAACTTATATGCTTATATAATGAAGACTTAAATTTAATAAAAGTTTTCAGAAAGCAAGTTGTGAGTAACCATAGACATAGTATTCATTGGCTTACAGAATTATCATAGCCTAGTGATCAACAATTAACCTCTATTTACAGCCCATTTAACTGCCTTGCAAGTTTTTATTTGTTCCACTTTGTATAATAGTCTATGTGATGGAGAGTCTTAATTTTAATGTACTTATCTTAATAATTGAAAACTAAAGCAAAACTTATTATTTTAAAGTAGTAGCACAGATCATTTTCTTTTTCAGTATTATTAAAATTGGCAGGTAAACAAATAAACATGTTTAAGTTAATGTTTTAAGAAAATATCCTTGGCTTTAACCCAAAACACCTGGGAAATAGAGAGTTAATCCTGGTGGATGTTCTGCTACCCTCAGACACCAAGGCATTTAGGCTTCATAGAGATGCTTACTGATTTTCTTTACAGAAAATGTGCATGTAATCTTGAGTTGGCACGTATTGAAAAATCATTAACTTTAATTTTAAATTTCCTTTTTACTCTGTCAAAATACCCTCCTACTTTATCAGAGTCTATTTTTGGTTTTTCTCCTTAAATCATTAACTGTCTGACCATCACTACACCCCTAGAATCTGTAGGTAAAAATCCAGTTAAAAAAAAAAAAAGAAGCTAATATTTAAAAGGGTAACTCCAAAATAACTCAGATGCTAAAACCAATTTTATTTAGTTTACTCTTTTTTCCTGAAGCAGATTGGTGACAGATCATCATGGATGGAGGAATAGGTGACAAATTGGTTAGTTTCCAAACTAGAAGCAAATTCCCATCACTAATGAAAAATTCCTACTGGAAATAATAGCTTTACTTCTTTTCACGAATTTTTCTGACTCTTATATAACTTTGAATGATCTCACTCTAAATTTGTGTTGTCTGAAACATTTCTTAGGTTGTTGGTGGTTGGCAGAACTAGTGAATTTCAAGCCCTGTACACAGTAGTTTTGCATGCTGATTTAAGAAATAGTTTGTAGTGTTGTCTGTTGCACTTTGCTCTGCTTCATAATGATAATTACATTTGGAGGAAAAGTACTGTAGTCTCAACTGGTGGTGTTAATATTGCTATTTGTAAACCTGTAATGTGGTTGAACTGTGAACATGGCATTGTGTTTTTGGAAAAAAATATGAAACAACCATTAATGCTTACCGTTCCGGATAGATGTTTGTTCTATGTGCATGCTTTAAGAAAGTGCAGCTATATTGGAGCTTTACAAGTTTGGAGCTGGCAAAGAGCATGCAAAAGAGGGGATGCTATTCATTATGTTTTGTTTTTTTCCAAATTCGTCCCCATTTTGCATTTTTCCCCTAAATTTAAAGAAATCATATCCCTTTTTCATGGCAAAAGACTAATAACTACATCAAAAGTTTAGAAGGAAAACATGTATATTAGTAATTGTATTCACTAGAAAGGCATGTAACTGCCTCACTATTAAGCCATATAACATATTTTATTAAGGAAATATGAAAATGCATAAAATATGGCTTAACATATCTTTGGTAAAATACATTTATAAAATCACTTTAAAAAGCATAAATCTTTTTGCCTCTAGAAAGGGAAGTTGCATTCTCATTTTTAGTGTTTAAACTCAGTTCTTTTTCTTGTTTTAGATTTTAAAATAGTCTAATTTACAATTAAAGCTGCATTATGTTTGACTTCTAAGAGAGAAGAGCAGAGATTAACTTTGAAACCTTTTTTATTTTTTTTTTTTGGTAGAGGAAATTTCCACGTCAGTATTAGGATCAAAAAGAGATATTGAGTAATCTGGCAGCTATTTAGGTATACCTCTGTATATAAAGTTAGAGTGAACTTGTGGTTACTTTAAAATAAATTCACACACTTCTTTGCTCTCCTATCACGGTATTTGATTCCTGAAAATCCAGGGTTTTCATATTTTGAGTTAGATTGAAAATTAATACTGCTATCTCCATTTCATATGCCTTTTAAATTAACTTTTTTCAAAGGATAAATAACAAAATGTTCTACTGTGCAGTTCCTTTTGTCAAATTGAAATAATGATGTCTGTTGTGAAAGCCAAAAGTTAATGGGAAGTCTGTCTTTCGTGAGGCCTGAAAAACATTTTTTTTTAAATGAAACTCATCCTCTATGATAATGTAGCATGATGCAGCTTTAATAGACTAAATCTAACCTTAACTTTCTAAGTTCGACTTCATTTCATGCTTCTCAGCCTCTTGTTACACATAATGCCCCTTAACTGGTAACTTAGGAAACTAACCAGGAGGCTTTTGGAATACTGTATTTAATCTCTGCCCTACAGCACAAGCAGCGCTGCCCTGTGCTGGAGGACCAGCTGGTGGACCTGGTGGTCTATGCCATGGAGCGATCCGAGACTGAGGAGAAGTTTGACGATGGGGGAACAAGTCAGCTCCTGTGGCAGCACCTCTCAAGTCAGCTCATTTTCTTTGTGCTTTTCCAGTTTGCAAGTTTCCCACATATGGTTCTGTCTCTTCATCAGAAGGTTAGTACTAAATCCTTTGTTAGGGCTGCTTCCCCTGTTGATCAGTATGTTTGAGACTGCTATGGACTGTGCCTAGTGATTTCAGCATTGGCAGAAGTGCTGAGTCCCAATTTCTGTTTTGTTCAGTGGTTTCTGAACTTTTCACTGTCTTGTCATTACAAAAACTGGGTTTGGTCGTTCATTCTATACATGCACAGTGCAAGGATCAGTGGATGCAAGATGAAAAGGCACTATAGGACCCTCAATGAGCTCCTTACAGGTAGAAAGAGAGAGATATAAACAATTTGATTATAATTTAGTAGTTTGCATAATGAAAATGTGTTTCCTTGAAGGGAATGAAGAACAGTCCCAATTAAAGACATAAGAGTAGCTTTATCAAAAAGATTGTGAAGCTGGCACTTAAAAGGACAAACAGAAATTTGCCAAGAGGAAAAGCTGGGAAAGTGTTTTCATGGCCATAAGATCATTTGGAGAGGGATAGAGGTGTATAAGAACTGGAAATAAAATGTAAAAGGGAAAGTGTTGGTGAGATAAGGAAGACAGGAAGGCAAGACTTTATACAGCCATGTGTTTGTTCTAAGGAGTTTAGATTTTCTTTGTGAGGCGAATGAGGAAGGGAATGACATCATCATATACAAGTTGAAAAGATTGTTAATGGCCGCGTGAAGGATGATGGTGACATGGATATCCGTGGGGCCAAAATCAGAGGCAAGGAAATTAGTAAGGGAGCTATTGCAGTGGTCTGGGTGAGAAATGCAGAAGGCCTGAACCAAGAGAGGGCGGAGAAGCCAGAGACCGGGTATGCTGTGTTGAATAGAACTTGGAGGCTGTAGGTAACAGAGAGAGTAACAGCAGTCTGGGATCACTCACTGGTACTTTGGCAAATGAACACAAAACTGGAAATACATTGGAAGGGTAAGTTTGTGGGATGAGTTGACTTTAGTCATAAGGTTTTAGACACATTGAATAGGAATAAACTAAGTTATATTTATAACATCTCTACAGCATGGATTATTTGGGGAAAAACTTTTCAAAAGAATTGCTAAAATTCTTTCAATCCCAGTTACCCTCAACCACCCCACCATCATCAATTTCTGTTATAACCTACAGTATTTTTTGATAACCAATCCTTAAGGATTGTAAATTATACTTGATTTTAGCCAAAAGGCTGAGAAACTTGAGAATTTTAAATTAAATCTTTTTGGTATAATAAAGTATTCCTCATGTTTTGATGAGATATTTATAGTAATTATCCCATTAAACTTGATTCTCATGCACCCATGATCAACTTAATTATGTTCTAAAGCATTTAACTTTTTAGTTTTGGTTTTTTCTTTTTTTCTTTAAAAACATTTAATTTTTGATATGCACAGTTGTTATAGGGGTCAGGGAGAAAAGTTATATATTAAAATAATTTAACAGGCCTTCCTTGATGTGTCTTGAATTAGAGAGTAAGTAACTAGCAGATGTTGAAGTTAGATGCTAACTTTCAGAAAGCAGGGTTTCTCCTTTTTGCTTTTACATCTTTAAACTTTACTGCATCCGTCTCTTTAACTGGCTGTGTAGATGTGTGTTTAAACATCTTTTGCAGTTAGCAGGGCGAGGACTGATTAAAGGCAGAGATCATCTAATGTGGGTTCTCCTGCAATTCATTTCCGGAAGTATTCAGAAAAACGCACTAGCTGATTTTCTCCCTGTCATGAAACTCTTTGACCTTCTGTACCCAGAGAAAGAAGTAAGTTTTTCTAAATAGTTAACAATGTGATGATGAGTTGTGTGGAATTTATGTTTAAGGACTTGAGTGTGATTTTGTGAAAAGCACACTGGATTTAGAAGCTGGAAGTCTGTGTTTTGTTTTTTGTTTCCCAGTTCTGTGACTAACCACAATTGTGGGATGACATTAATTAGGTCTCCTTTGTCATCGGTTTACTCATATATGATGAAGAAATTGAAATAAATTATTTATGAAGTTTATCTTAAATCACAATTGAACATTTTGTATAGGAAACTTTTTTCTATATTTTAAGTAGATTTATAATTTTAAAAAGCGTTATGCTGTTTTTCGTTTGCACGTCATTGAATAACAAAATAACATTGGTGTCTGTGACTATCTTTTGTTGTTTGTTTACTCATTATGTCCCCTCCCAATGTTTTATTACATAAGGTATTTGAATAAAATATGGTGTGTATTGATGATTGCCATTTTTTAAAAAGCATTTTATTATGGAAATTTTTTCCAGTTTTGAATCAGGCCATCATTTTTTTAATTATGTAGGCTTTAGGTATACAGCACCATAATTCAGCATCTGTGCACACTACAAAGTGATCACCTCCAAGAGTTTAGTTTCCATCCATCACCATACAGTCGGCTCCCTCCACCTCTTTCACCCACCCCAACCCTTTTCTCCTCTGTTAACTACCAGTCAGTTCTCTGTGTACATGAATTTGTGTGTGTTTTATTTTGTTTGTTTGCTGTGGGGTTATGGGTTTTTTTTTCTTTTTTATGATTCTACATGAGGGAAATCATATACAGAGGTGTCTAACCTGTGGCCCACAGGCTCTATGCGGCCCAGGATGGCAATGAATGCAGCCCAACACAAAATCGTAAATATACTTAAAACATTATGAGATTTTTTTTGTGATTACGTGCTGCAGTGTATTTAATGTGTGGTCCAAGACAACTCTCTTCTAGTGTGGCCCAGAGATGCCAAAAGGTTGGACACCTGGACACCCCTGATAGTATTTGCCTTTTGTTCTTATGACTTGTTTTATTTATTTAGCATTATTCCCACGTGGTTCATTCATGTCACAAATAGCAAGATTTCACTCTTTTTAGAGCTGAGTAGTATTCCACTCTCTGTGTGTGTGTGTGTGTGTGTGTGTGTGTGTGTGTGTGTGTGTGTGTACACACAAATCTTCTTTAGTCATTCATACTAAGTGATGGGCTCTTCGGCTTTTTTTCCTATCTTGGCTAGTGTAAATAATGCTGCAGTGAACATAGGGGTTCAAACACCTTTTCAGTTAGTGTCTTCACTTTCTTCAGATAAATACCTGGAGGTGGAACGGCCGGACCCTATAGTAGTTCTGTTCTTGAATAAACTAGTGGCTGCTCCAATTTACAGTCTCACCAGCAGTGTACAGCAGTGTACAAGGGTTTCTTTTTTTCCGCATTCTAACACCTGTTATTCATTGTATTTTTTTAAAGAGTTTATTTATTTATTTTTGAGAGAGAGGAAGGGAGGGAGAAAGAGAAGGAGAGAAACATTAATGTGTGGTTGCCTCTCACGTACCCCCCACTGGGTAGCTGGCCTGTAACCCAAGCATGTGCTCTGACTGGGCATCGAACTGGCCACCTTTTGGTTTACAGTCTGGTACTCAATCCACTGAGCCACACCAGCCAGGGCTATTTCTTATATTTTTTTATAGTAGCCATTCTAACAGATGTGAGGCGATATCTCATTGTGATTTTGATTTGCATTTCTTCAGATATTTATGAAAATTTTTTTCAAATTTTTATTTTGACTTTTCAGAGAGAGACATCAATTTGTTTTTCCACTTATTTATGCATTCATTGGTTGATTCTTGTATGTGCCCTGACCAGGGACGAAACCTGCCATTTTGGCATATCGGATGATGCTGTAACCAACTTAGCTTCCCAGCCAGGGTAATTTGTGGAAATTTTTAAATGCACAAAAAAGTAGATTGAAAAGAAAAGAAAGCTCCTATGTAATCATCACCAAGAAATATTCTTTTTTTTTTTTTTTTAAAGATTTTATTTTTATTTATTTTTAGAGAGAGGGGAAGGGAGGGAGACAGAGAGGGAGAGAAACAGCAATGTATGGTTGCCTCTCACATGGCCCTCATGGGGGCCTGGCTTGCAACCTAGGCATGTACCCCGACTGGGAATCGAACCGGGACCGCTTGGTTCCCAGCCCGCGCTCAATCCACTGAGCTACACCAGCCAGGGCTCCAAGAAATATTCTTGTTTCATCTTTCCTTTTTATCTTTTTTGTTAATGCTGGACATTTTAAAAGCAAATTCTTAATTTTTATTTTCTCAAAAAAAGCATATGTGTGCCCTGACCAAGGTAGCTCAGTTGGTTGAGCATCATCCTGCAAAGCAAAAGGTCACTAGTTTGATTCCCAGTCAGGGCATCTATGCCTACCTTGCAGGTTCAGTCGCTAGTCAGGGTACATACAAGAGGCAACCAATCGATGTTTCTTTCTCACATCGATATTTCTCTCCCTCTCTTTCATCCTCTTTTCCCCTCTAAGAATAAATAAATAAAATCTCAAAAAAAAAAAACCCCGTATATGTGACTTTTAGAAATTTTGTGTTTTCAGTATATTTATTACATTCAGTAAGTTTTCTTTTTTTTAATTTTTATTGTATTTTTTTCCATTACCATTAGTCCCCTTATACCACCTTTCCAGCTTAGTAAGATTTCATAGTGTTTAATTTTTAAAGAATAAAAATTTTTAAATGATCTGTAGATCAGTGGTCTGTAGAATGCTCTGCAGAAGGAAAAGGTTGACTAACACATGTGAGTTTGTTATTTTCTTGGTAAGTCAAAATAATCTTACAATAGTTTCAATATTTTATAGCCATTATATCTTCTGATTTATATTACTGAATGAACAAAGAACTATTGGAGCCAAAAATTAGTACAGGATATTTTTTAAAAAGAGCTATATCAAAAGTAGATTACTAAAATAGCTTTAATTAGATAACTTTTCTCTTTCTGATAATATTATTTTTCAGTGTATTCCAGTTCCTGATATTAACAAGCCTCAGTCAACTCATGCCTTCGCAATGACTTGCATTTGGATTCATCTTAATAGAAAAGCCCAGAATGACAACTCCAAGCTACAGATTCCAATACCTCATTCCCTCAACCTTCACCATGAGTAAGTAGTTTTAGCTTAACAATTAATTTTCATTTTATAAATTGTGGATTATAGACTAATATTGTTCTTAGTATTTGTGTAAGGAATGGAAATACCCCCACACTCACTGGAAGGGTGAATATTTAATGTGTATGTTACACCAATAGAAGCAGACCAGTGTCTACATCAGAGAGCAACTAGAAGATTAATCATTTTACATATATGTGTATATATGTATTTAATCAGGCCTATTCTTTGGTTTAACATGTACTTTAATTAAAATTCTTAACTTCCAAAAGTATGTGAAAATGTTTTAAAATTTCTTAAGTTTGGGGTACTGGAGCATGATCTGACTGAGATGTCTTTCACTCCCTGGGCTGCCAGGATTGACTGAGCTGATCTGTCTGGCATGCTCCCTTACATCAGCTCCTAAGCTTTGATTACTCAAAGAAGGAGTCCTTCTTAGATAGCACTGGGCTTCAGTCCATGGTGTTAGGAACAGCTGAACTTCCCACCCAGAACTTCTGAAAAGAACTTCGTAAGAGATGGAAGGACAGTCAAACTTCACATTTCCTTTAGCTTTCATTTTATGAGATGCCCCTCACCTGTCTTTTCATAGTGACACCTACAATATATTGTAGGTGGCCTGTTGTTGTGCTTAAGCAAATAGACAATAGATATTAGAAACCTACTTCATGAATTTGTGAGTTACTTCTTCATTTCTGAATCTTAGTGCTGTGTGTGTAGTACATACTTACAAATACTCGTTAACTGTTAACTTATACGTAATTACTTATAATCTTTCCAGATGTGCTGCTTACACTTTTATATGTGTTTCTATTCCACATTTTGGACAGAAACTATAAAACCTGTAGGGATAAAGACAGTATTAGTAAATAGTTACATGAAATGAAACTTTAAAAAAATACAAGTTAACTTCAGGAAATTATTTGCATTTTTTTCTGTTTAATGGGACTTGAAATTTTAGGTTCCTACAGCAGAGTCTTAGAAATAAAAGTTTACAGATGAATGACTATAAGATTGCCCTGCTGTGTAATGCATACTCTACAAATTCAGAATGTTTTACGTTACCCATGGGAGCTCTGGTAGAAACTATTTATGGAAATGGAATTATGAGGATACCTCTTCCTGGAACAAGCTGTTTGGCTTCAGCATCTATTACTCCCTTACCAATGAACCTCCTGGATTCACTGACAGTTCATGCCAAAATGAGGTATGGTCAATTTATTCGGTCCTGTGTCATAGAATTGATATCATAATTATGTATGTGTTTTATGGTCAGGTACATTTTAAAAAAATAATTAGGTTTTGTTTGCCCTGACTGGTGTGTCTCAGTTGGTTGGGCGTTGGCCCACAAAGCGAGGGGGTCTCTGGTTGGATTTCCGGTTGGGGCACATGCCTGGGTTGTGGGCTGGTCCCACAGTGGGGAGTATGAGAGGGGCAGCTGATCACTGTTTCTCTCTCACATTGATGTTTCTCTCCCTCTTTCTCTTTCCCTCCCTCTAAAAATAAATAAAATCTTTTAAAAAATAGTTTTCTTTATTATAAAATGATAATTGTTTAGTATAGGATTTCTAGAATATACAAATAAACCCACAGAAAATAATTGCCATAATCCCTCCATGAGAAATATGGGTATTTTTTGCATATTTTCTGAATCTTTTTTCTATATATAAATATATGAATTTATGGATTTTTTAAATAAAATGGGCTCTTAACTACAATACAATTGTTTAACCACCTTTTCCCATAATAATCTATCAACCACCTTCTTAGGTTTAGTATTCTTCAAAAACATTTGCTTTAATTGCTACAAAGAAGTCTTTCATGTGGCTGTAAATGATTTAAAAAAATTTTTTTACTGATTTTTTTCTTTAGAGAGAGGGAGGAAGGGAGAGAGACAGAAAGAGGGAGGAAAAAAACCCATCTATTTATTGTTCTACTTGATTATGCATTTATTGGTTGATCCTCGTCTGTGCCCTGACCAGGGACCAAACCCACAACCTTGGCGTAACAGGACAAACGCTCTGACCAACTGAGTTACTTGGCCAACGCTGGCTATAAATGATTTATTTAGCCAGTTCCACATTGTTGGACATTGAAGTTATTTGCAGTATCTTAGTTTATAAAGATAGCTATGAAGACTATCATTATGGCTGTCTTTGCACTTATCCATAATTACATTTTTGTTAAATAAACTTGCTGAATATACAATTGCTGAGTCCAGGGATGTAAAAATTGCAGTGTCTTAACTGTATTTATTACAAAATGGGCACTTTTAGAATTGACTTTATGGTTTCTGAAAGACAGAAAGATTCTATTGAGTGTGATTCTCAAACTTCAAGTGTCCCTAAGGGCCAAACTGATGATATAGATGAGTGATGCCTGGCACTGAGTGAAGGGGAGCCGGATGTTAATGCACACGGAAGCACGTGTGTGTGTAGGGACTGGAGCAGACCGGAGCGCGCAGGGCTCATCTTGTGTGCTCCCGCTTTCGCTCATTTCTCTAATGTAAGAGTGTAGGCTGGTATGGCTGGCTCTTGAACATTTTTTTGAGAGGGGCTGGAAATTCAGATTTTTATTTCTAGCCTTTTAGCTCTTAAGTATTGGCTCAAACTTCAAATACTGTGCAGGTCAAAGAGTATTTATCTGTGGGCCTCTAAGTGGGACTTCAGTTCTAGAAAAGCTGTGCTCCTTTTCAGATGGTAAGCATTGTGGTAGAATTACATATGTAGGGAAGTGTGACAGAGTGGAGGGAAGCCCAGTTGGATCCAAACATTTGGGCCTTAGCCTGATTTAGTAAGTAATTCTGTAACAAAATTTAAATTTCTCAAATGGTTTTAGTTACATATTTGAAAAAGAAAAATGTACTAAAACCATGCAAGCTTGTTCTTATGCGTCACACCCAAATTCTGCCTTTCCGTGAGCAGAGGGGTCCTGGTGCACATTGGAAGCACCATGGAAACCAGAGCAGGTGTCAGGTGGTGCAGTGCGTCGCTACCAAGTGTCCTGCACAGCATGCATGGCTAAAGTGGGACTGATGCTTTTCAAGTTCAGATTTATACCAAGTTCCTAACAATAGAGTAACTCCTGTGTTGATGTCAACAATATGGGTTTTTATTTTATTTCTTTTTCTTTCTCCTCAGCCTTATCCACAGCATTGCTACCAGAGTGATAAAACTTGCTCATGCGAAGTCCAGTGTGGCCTTGGCTCCAGCCCTAGTGGAAACGTATAGTCGTTTATTGGTCTACATGGAAATAGAGTCTTTGGGAATCAAAGGATTTATCAGTAAGCCGGGCCTTCTGGTGTTTATTACCACTAACCCATTCCTTAATTCAACAAGTGCTCTTCTGTAGGTGCTGGGGATGCAGCAGTATACAGAAGTTACTGCCATCGTAGAGTTACCTGTGAATGAGGGAGACAGACAAAAAGTAAATAAATGACATTGGAATGTGTCAGGTGATAAGTTTTATAGAGAAAAATAAAATTCAAAAGAGGGATACAGTCAGGGGAGTGAGTTGCATTTTTATGTAAAGTTATGGTAAGAAAAGAATATTGTGCTTGCGATGCAGTGAGATCAGGACAGACATAGGCACCGCCTTAATGCGAGTATCATGGTCCTATCTGCCTCTTTTGCTGGTTTGCCTCTCGGGCAACAGTGGGTAGTGAATCTGATTGGAAATATGGGAAGTGTTTTCCTGTGTTGCAGAAGTCAGCTTTTAATGTTTATTAGTTATTACGCAGTTCTGCATAATAAATACTTAAGTGGAAGTGTTTTACTGATTCATGGTAATTCTAACTTTCACCAATAAAATTTAATTTTAATTTTAACCATAGTTACTCTTATCTGATAATTGAGAGCTGAATAAAACTTCTTTCTCGGGTGGGAGAAAGGAATAAGAGCATGTGTGATGCAGTTTGTGTGTTAAGTGATCCTCTGGCTTCAGAACATTGGGAACATTAACTTCATAAAAATAATTTTAAAAGAACTGAGAAGCGAGAAAGGTTAGAATAATTTTTTTTTCACATCTTCTCTCTTATATTTCTACATGAACTTGAGGATCAATTGTCAAATTCCTGGGGTGTAGGGAAGCAAACTTGGTATCATAGGGATAATCTTGATTTTTTTCTTACAATTAAAGTAGCAATTATAGAGAAAACTTGGGAAATATGTGCACATATGTATGCCTGTGTGTGTGTATGTGTGTTCACAATCAAATCTTTACATAGATTTTACTCATTGTGACTTTTCTTTAAATGTCTTTCAATGTGTAGCTTTTACTCATCGGTGTCTTAAATTATCTTGTTACTCAAGGTCAGCTTTTGCCAACTGTTTTCAAGTCTCATGCCTGGGGGATCTTACACACACTTCTTGAGATGTTCAGCTACCGGATGCACCACATTCAGCCTCATTACAGAGTTCAGCTCTTGAGTCACCTTCATACTTTGGCTGCAGTTGCCCAGACAAACCAGAACCAGCTCCATCTCTGGTGAGCTCATTGGAGACGGTCTTTCTTTAAGATTTGTAAGAAACTGTGTTGTTGATGGAAACTTAAACCTTTGCCTTATAATATTCTTATTCACTTGTCATAAAACTCCTTTGCTTCTGGACTATGTTATTTCCAGTATAGAATGAATGGAGTCCTGCTTTTTTTAAACAGAAGTTTGTTAAGATAGTGAGTCCTTCCCTTGGAATCTTTGGACTAAGAATAAGTACTTCCAAGGCCTTGGACCTTATGTTCTAACTTAGCCCTTTAAAATTTTTATGTATGGATTTGTTGTATGTGCCCTGATTTGGAATCACACCCACAAGCTTGGCGTATCAGGACAATGCTCTAACCAACTGAGCTATCTGGCCAGGATTAACTTAGCTGTTTAGAATACTGGATTTACTTCAGATTATGGTTAATGTATCATAATGTCATTTTGATTTTGTTCTCAGTAAAAATGTATTACAAAAAAAAAATAATGTAAATTTTGAAATGCTCTTTATCCAAGTGAAGATTTTTAGTCCTATGGGCGACAAGCTGTCTTTTTCAAATGTGCAAACATGTCAGGTGGTTTTCACTACAAAATTTGCCACTTTAGGTTTATAAAAAAAATTAAGCAAAGCTCAATTCACACAAAAGAAGTTTGTTTGCTTTTTAAATCAAAGAAGGGACATCTACAGCTTTGTGTTTTCCCTTTGGAATTAACTTAGAATTAGGTTTAATTCTATAATTCTGAACTTCACATGCAAGTTAGCTTTTTCACGTGTCCTTCTGCCCTCCTGCCTTTCAGCGTTGAGAGCACTGCACTTCGGCTCATAACAGCACTAGGCAGCTCGGAGGTGCAGCCGCAGTTCACGCGCTTCCTCAGCGATCCCAAAACAGTGCTGTCTGCGGAGTCTGAAGAACTGAACCGAGCCTTGATACTGACGTTAGCCAGAGCAACTCACGTGACAGGTACGGTGGATCCACCTCCACGAACAAAAACAGCTGAATTAGAGTGTGCTCGGTCTCTGCTGTTATCAAGGGGATACCATTACTGAAAAGATACTTTTCATCTGTTCAAGAAAAAAACACTTGTTCTGATAGCTTCAGGTTTCAGTCATTAATATAGGTTCTTCTGTGCAGTGTCATTTTAACTAAGTTGAATATCAGTTTTCAGCCATTTTTTCATAGTGGTTCTGAGCTTTTTGGTCTCAGGACCACTTTACACTCTTAAAAAGAATAATTGAGGGGGTTCAAGGTGGGACATTTCAGGTACAAGGAACCTAGGTCGAGACCCAGGGGAAAGAAAGAACGCTGTGTTTCCGAGAGAAGGCACATCGGGCTGGACTAGAGCGAGGAAAGTGCAGATCAAGCACTTAAATCTTTATGCAGGGTGGAGCAAAAGTAGGTTTGCAGTTGTTCATATGGAAAATAACGCCATAGTTAATCAATAACAGTACAGGAATAAACTCTGTTTCAGGTACTCACAACTGTAAACCTAATTTTGCCACATCCCGTGTTGCTCATCCCTTTGCCCTATCAGGCCTCCGATGCGGCCACCTTTACCGGGAAGGCCTTTCCCAACCACTTCATTCCAGATCCCTGCCGCCAGAGCTCTTTCATCCCTGCTCCGCCTGTTTTGTTGTTGCTGTTTCTTCACAGAACCTGTCACCGTCTGGCACTGTACATTTTACTGGTTTATTTAGCGGAAGTAGCAGGGACCAGGTTATGAGGTCCTGTAGGCCACTTAAAATTGGGGCTTTAGTCTAAGAGCAATGATTATGCCACAGCTTTTTTCTTTTTTTTTTTTGAGATACAATTTACATACTATAAAATTCACTCTTTTGATTATCTAATTTATTTTTTTTAGAGAGAGGGGAAGGGAGGGAGAAAGGGAGAGAAATATCAATGTGAGAGAGAAACATTGACTGGCTGCCTCTTGCACACTCCAGCTGGGTACTTGGCCCCGCTTCCCGGGCGTGTGCTCTGAGCAGGAATCAAACCAACAACCTTTCGGTTCATAGGCTGACACACAGTCCACTGAGTCACACCAACCAGGACAAACTTCACCCTTCTGAAGTGTCAAATTCAGTTTGATTGTAGTGCAGTTATCACCATTATCTGATTCCAGAACACTTTTATCACCCTCAATGAACCCATGTACCCTTAATAGTCATTTCCCATTCTTCCCTCCTCTTAGTTCCAGAGAAACACTAATCTACTTTGTCTCCATGTATTTCCCTATTCTGGACATTTCATACAAAATGTGGAAAAAAAAGTTTGAAATTCCCAAAGATTTTCTGTTTATATGGTTATAGCTATTGATATTTACTTCATTGTATATTAAAATAGAAGTTTTTTAAGTATTTATTTGATTTGTTTAAAATAACCATAATAAACCAATACATGTTAACATAAATGACATATTTTTATGAAAAATAAACTCTACATTCTCCAAAACAAAACTTCAGTCAGAAGAGGTGCCATTGTTTTACTTGTTTTGCATCTCTCTTTAATGTCTGATATAAAGGAAGATTGCTGGATTCACATATTCGCTTCTAGATTTTATCTGTTGCAGTATGTTGTTTTAGTGGAAGTAAGTGGAGAAAATATGGTCTCACACAGAGAGGTTGGAAAGGAATATTTTAATAGCCCTTTGGCTAATTGTGCGTGTTTTTCGATGTCACACAAAATTGGACATGTTTCTTAAACGTTAGTTGCTATGTGGAATCCAAAATCTTGCCAGTGAGTATTTTGCACTCTGTTACTTTATAATACATGGATCTATTTTGTACATTTAATGGGTTTTTTAATCCATGTATTTTGTAACTTTATGAGTTGGATTTTTGAAAAATATTGGTTCACTGAATTATGTAGATCGTATAAATGTTGACACATTTCCTTATACAGTATCATAAAATTACATTTGTTACTCTCACTACAAATTTCATGAGAAAAGTCTTCAAGTTTTGGAAAGCTCTCAGTATCATGGTAGTGGATAGAAGTTTTCCAAAATTCTGGTTTTCATTTGAAAGGTCAAATGTTATCCTTGGTGAAAGATGCAGTCATTTGTTTTCCTTGAAGTGATAGGCTTCCTTTGCTAATTTTCAAATAAATGTCTGCCTAATGCCCAAGTTTTCTGTCAGATGTTCTTTCAAGTAAAACCGGAATTCCATAAGAAAAAAAAAAGAACTGGATTTTCTTCCTCAAAATTGAGGTTTGGTTTTGTTCTGTTTTTAATCTTTCGGATTTAATGCGGTATTGCTAGCGGAAGCCAGTTTGCCATGGTGTGAGAGGTCTCAGACTGATGAAGGGTGTGCTGCCTGATTTCAAACCAAACCCTGAACCCTTTTAAAGAACAATAAACATATTTTACATGCAGAAAAAAGCTATATTAACTGAACATTCAATTACACAAGTACTTTGCCTGAAAATGCCCTTCATACTTCAGTGTATAGCAGGAATACTTTATGCATACTTCCATTTTATCACACAGAATATTTTAAAAAGGTATGCTTAAGGCCTGAGGTATAACCCCTTTTACCCACTACTCCATCATGGATATTCTTAAGTGAAATTGGCACATTTTTTCACTGAGAACGTGTGGTGGTGAAGATCAGTGGCTGTTAGTACAGCTCGGTGCCAGGGGTTTGTTCTGAGAGCCAGCAGCTTTAGCCTGCGCACCGTCAGTGCACCTGTTAAAACAGAAAGGCCACTGGCGTGTCAGTTGTGGTGTTTTAATAGCTTCGACTTGATTCGTGAAAGGATATTGGGACCACGGAGTCTGTAGACCACACTTTGAGAACAGCTGTTTTAAAGAGGTAGTTACTGAATTTAATAACCTAAATTAGATTTGTGTAAATAAATAAATCTCTTTGATTTAGGGAGATACTTGTAGTCTATAGCTGTTTCAACCAACAGAAAGGATACTTTCTTAATTCTACTTTCTTAATTCTCTTCTCTTGGCTCAGAAGCATGCTTATACTTCATTTCCAGAGTGAACTAAATGAGCAGTCATGGTGGATCTGTACAAAAATCACTGGTACTCTGTAACTCAAAAAGATTCCAGTTGTCTTCAGTCTTCTTTTCACTCACTGTGTTCATATTTACCAATGTGGTAATTCATATCTTTCAAACTTATCTTTCAAACTTAGATCCTAAGCTGAATATCTTAGGATATTTTTCTTTCAAACTTAGATCCTAAGCTGAATATTGCTAGTAAATGCACTATAGTGAGATTCTCTGAGTGTACATAATTGCTTGTGACTTTCTCTATGATGAATTACAGATATATGATCATTTCTGTGTGGATTACATCTATTTGTTTCTGTTTAGATTTTTTTACAGGCTCAGATTCAATCCAGGGAACTTGGTGTAAAGACATACTTCAGACCATCATGAGTTTTACTCCTCATAATTGGGCTTCACATACTCTTAGCTGTTTTCCAGGACCACTACAGGTAAGTTGGTCTTGAGTTACATATGAAATCATTCTTCCCACTTACAATGCTATTCTAGAGAGTTAGTTTTGTTGACATCCAAACAAAGTTAGCTTTTATTTATTTATTTATTTATTTATTTTTTATCTTTGCTATTCCAAAATCGTGGGTTGTTTTTTGTTCTATTCTGGGAAATATATGTTTCTAAAATTTTAATTACTATGGCTTCCTTTTACTAGTTAATTCTTGTGAGAATGAACACATTACCTGAAAAATTCTTTCTCATAGAACTGAAATGGAGAGAAATACAATTTAATGGAGCTTCACAGAATACACCTATGCTACACTTCAGTGTTTTTTTTTTAATTGCACAGAGAGAAAAACAATGAACTTGACTTTTATAATATATAGAGAGAAAACCTTATCTATCATCTACTTTTCCAAGAAAATTTTAGGCATAATGAACATCCGTTTTCTGTATCATCTAATAGGGCTAAAGCAATAGTTCTCAAGCTCATTAAAATCTCCCAGAGGGCTTGTTTAGATGCAAATTGCTAGCCTTGGGGCCCTACTCAGATAACTGCTGGGCTAATGTAATAGATTTTTCCTTACAGATATACTAAAATATGTAAACAAAAGGCACATAAATTCCTTTTTCTTTAAAAAAAATTTTTTTTAATTTATTTTTAGACAGAGGGGAAAAGAGGGAGAAAGAGAGGGAGAGAAACATCAATGTGTGAGAGAAACATTGATCTACTGCCTCTTGCACGCCCCCAACTTCAGACCTGGCCCAAAACCCAGGCATGTGCCCTGACTGGGAATTGAACCAGCAGCCTTTTGGTTTGCAGGCCATTGCTCGATCCACTGAGCCACATCAGCCAGGGCTAAATTTCTTTTTCTTTTATTTTTTTTCAAAGGTGAACAGAAGTATATCAATAGATGATTAAAGAAACTTTGAATTCAGGCTTGCCTGGAATTTATTTTTAGGAAATCTAAGAAAGGAATCTTAATGATAATCTAGTAAAGCCTGCATATTTCCCAATATAGAAATTCAGGCCTTGATTGCTGAGTTGCTTGGGGTCACTGAGAATTTATTAGTGTCAAGGTCAAGTCTAAAACAGGTTTCTTGACTCTATAGCCAGGTCTCTTTTTACTACAACCATTGAAATAAACTTCTGATTTCCCTTTTAGGCATTCTTCAAACAAAATAATGTGCCTCAGGAAAGCCGTTTTAATCTGAAAAAAAATGTGGAGGAGGAGTATCGGAAGTGGAAGTCAATGAGCAATGAAAATAACATCATTACCCACTTTTCTAATCAAGGCTCTCCTCTCTTTCTTTGTCTTCTCTGGAAAATGCTCTTGGAAACAGATCATATTAATCAGATTGGCTATAGGTAAGCCAAAAACCTAGATCTGCATTCCATTTGGCAACCTGTTATACCATACAGCAATTCACATTCTCTGCTTTCCAGAGTATTAGAAAGAATTGGAGCCAGAGCCTTAGTAGCCCATGTGAGAACATTTGCAGATTTCCTGGTATATGAGTTCTCTACATCAGCTGGGGGTCAGCAACTCAACAAATGCATTGAAATTCTTAATGACATGGTATGGAAGTACAACATTGTTACATTGGACAGATTAATTCTCTGCTTGGTAAGAATATGCTTATTTAAGAATAAGATTCTAAGCTCTCTATGCTCTTTTGGATCAAGGTGTGTGATTGATGGATCTTGTGCTGATCTACTCTATATTGCTTCTAAGGATTTAATAAATTTATACTATAACCAAGCATTGCTATCACTTCCCTAAGGGACTAGATTCCCTAAGGAACAAATTTCTTTATTGATTAATTCAATAAGTATATATTGAATATCTACTGTGTTCTATGCACAGAAAGTATAGAGTAAATAAGACAGACATGATCCTGACCTTGTGATGCTCTAAAAGTACAAGCAATGAAGACCCTGACTTGATTCTCAAAGTCTCCCACCAGCATCAGGGATTAGAAAGTCACTGCATTTCTTTGCAGAGTGCTGATACCATTTCTATACAGTTTGGTAGCCATAGTCACAACTGAATGTTCCTCAGAGCCACCCAGGAGTCCCCAAAAGGTTTCTTTCTCCTGACTTTAATGTCTATTTCAGACAAAACTTTAAGAAAAAGACAATGGATCAGGATGGACAATGCTACATTTTTAAAATCCTATAGTGGTAATATTTGGGGTGGCTTAGTTGGTTAACATTAATTAATGTTAATCTCTTAGCTGTAGAGCAGGGGTGTCAAACTCATTTTCACCAGGGGCCACATCCACCTCACGGTTGCCTTCAGAGGGCCGAATGTTATTTTAGGACTGTATAAATGTAACTACTCCTTAACAGTTAGGGGAGAGCTCAGTGCTGCCACCAGGTAGAAACAAGGTGCTGGCCCAGATAAAACAAGGTGGGGGCCAGATTCGGCCCGCGGGCCTTGTGTTTGCCGCCCGTGGCATAGATGTAAAGATGGTTACTCTCCACCTGGATAAATAACGCAAGTCTATAAACCAATAAAACAAAAGGATAAAATAAGAGATATTGTAAGATTTTTTTTTTTTATTCAGAGTTAGACCGTCAAGTGGCAGAGCCATGCTTTTGTACAGGTCAGGTATTTTCACACACTTTTCCGTTGTTCTCCAAAGGCCATGCGCAGTCATGAAGGAAACGAAGCCCAGGTTTGTTATTTCATAATTCAGTTGCTGTTACTCAAACCAAATGATTTTAGAAACCGAGTGAGTGACTTTGTGAAGGAAAATTCCCCGGAGCACTGGCTGCAGAACGACTGGCACACCAAGCACATGAACTATCACAAGGTACTAGTTCAAATTTGTGCTGCAGTTAATCTTTTTTAAGCCATACTTAGGTATCTGGCTATTGACTTGGCTGTTTCCTCTGTGGGTCTTCTGTTTTCTCTCTGGTCTCTAAACTTTTTCAAGGTTTTAGAGTATCTCTAAAGTTATGAATAAACTAAAAATTACAGTTTTTGTAGACATGGGTACTTACAGTACAAAGTGAAAAGAATTATTGCAAATCCTTTCATCTCTTTTGATGTATCTTTGGGATTAAGAGATTTTTGCCAAGTAAAGGACCCTAGTTTTCATTGCATTGTAGGAGCAAACACGGTTTCATGTTCTTTTAAAAACAGCAAGTTTATTTAGCTCTATTTTTTAAGAGAATAAAAAAATATGTCCTAAACATTTACTATTTCCTCACTTCCACAGAAATATCCAGAGAAGCTGTATTTTGAGGGCCTGGCGGAGCAGGTCGATCCTCCTGTGCAGATCCAGTCCCCCTATCTGCCCATCTATTTTGGAAATGTGTGTCTCCGATTTCTTCCAGTATTTGATATAGTAATCCACAGATTTTTAGAGTTGCTGCCAGTATCCAAATCACTGGAGACTCTCCTAGATCACCTGGGAGGCTTATATAAATTTCATGGTGAGATTTTTAAAATTTTAGTCCCATCTAATAGCTCTATAAACAAAAGTGGGCTGAGTGTGACCATATGGGTAATAGTGGTTCTAAAGATTTTGTTTTAATTATTTTTAAATAAAAGTATTTTGAGAGGAAATGCCATACATTGATACAATGAAGTATAAGACAGACAACATAAAAATATGAATAGGTAGTCATAGCAAGTGTATTAAATAGCAAAAAAAAAAAAGTGATATACAAGAGATGCTTTATTTTACATAGTGTGTGATTAATTGCCAAATTAGTATAAAGGAGAAAATTATATGTTCACAGCAGGCTGATATTTCTGTGAATAAGTTGGATCTTGGCAGGCTTCTTGGATGGGTAGGATTTTACCTGTGATGTACATGAATTGTATAAACAGAAAGAAGAAAAAAACATGCTAAGCAGAAAGAATCCTTTGAAAAACTCAGGAGGGTATTAAAAATAAGCCCTTGTGAAAACAGTTACCTCAGTGGGCTGAATTGGAAATTCATTTATTGTACCTGACAGATCCCTGACCAAGAAGTTTTGATTTTATAACTTGCAGATAATCAAGAATCAACTAGAAATTATTGATTCAGGTAATGACATGGAAAGAATAAATGGAAAACATTTATTTTAGATAAATTCTGTTGTAGTTTGCAGCATGTCTTGAAATGAGGAAGCCATTTTAACAACTTATGTCAAAAAGTTCAGGTGTGTGAAAGGATGCAAACATGTATGACGGCATTGGAAATGAGAAAGCAGGGACAGACAGTTTAGGAAGAAGGAGTAGAGGAATGGGACTGGGTTGGCTGATTATGGGGAGAATATCAAAAGAAAGAAATTAAAGACAACTTTAAAGTTTTAAATTTGGCATGGAGAAAGCTAGAGATAGAAGGGTGGATGTCCCAGCGCAGCCACTATGAGGACAAAGTGTATTTATCTAGGGTTGTGGGGAGGGGACAGTTCTTTTTAGTCCTTGATCTAAGGTATTTTCCTCTAATGCAGAGGCTTGAATTGTCTTTTAGCATTACAGAATAGGTATGAAGTTCAAGTGAACATGCCTTTAAAAACATTTTTCATTTGGATTAGGTGATATAAGCACATGGTGCAGGAGGGTACACAGTAAAATGTCCTGTTCCTGTCATCTAGCAAAGAATTTTCTTGTACCTGTGTCATTTTTGCAGGGTAAATTTCCAGGAGTGCAATCATTACCTCAGAGTGTAATGAATATCCTTAAATGCAAGATGCCTATATTATTGGAAGCCTTCTGCCTTGTATTAAAATATTCACTGTCTGCAATTACCCAGCACGTAAAATAGTTTCATAATCTTCTGAGCTGTTTTTTAGTAACCTCAAGAATAGAGTGTGAGTGTTTCACAGTTGTCAGTAACCAGATGAGCATTGTGGTGACCTGTTTTCTTGGCAGATCGTCCAGTGACTTATTTGTATAATACCCTGCACTATTATGAAAAGCACCTGAGAGATCGCACATTTCTCAAACGAAAGCTTGTCCATGCGATCATTGGCTCACTCAAGGATAACCGACCTCAGGGCTGGTGTCTCAGCGACACTTATCTGAAGTGTGCAATGAATGCACGAGAAGACAATCCTTGGGTCCCAGATGACAGCTACTATTGCAGATTGATTGGCAGACTAGTAGATAATATCCTTTTTATTGTGATTTACCATATTTTTTAGAAATAACTATATGTGTTATTTGTGAGAACATAGGTGTATTTTCTTTTCAAGGTAATTATTTTCATATATTCTAAGACTTCAAATTTCTTAAAGATCATTTCTGCTTTTACTTTTATAAAGGTTTTGAAATCTTCAATTAGCAGCATCATGCCAGATGGCAGAAATTCATTCCATTAAATATTTAAAAACAGGTCTTACAAGATTTGTTTCAAAAAAAGCAACCCTATTTCTAAATGAGTGAGCTCTGTATTGTGGTACACGCATCTGTTTGCTGTTGGGGACATACAAGTGTGTTGCTTTAATCATTGAATTTAAAAAATGTAATAGATAATAATAAAACTTATTTTCTCTCTTTTGTTTAGTAAAAATGCTGCTATATTGGTATTTTATTTCTTCATATTGATTTCATGTTTTAAGTTATCAGCACACTATACTTAATGTGCCTGTACACCATGCTACCATTTACCAGATAGAGCCATTATATGTAAATAGCATGACTTATTTGCATACACAAAGGGATTCATTTCCTGAAGTAAAAGAATAACTCATTATGAAGTAATTTTCTTTTTAACTGTCCTACAACTATTAAAAGAGATAGGTTCATAGTGGCAGTGATAGTTTGGTTGCATCTATAGTTATCACATCACAGTTATAAGAGCCCACCTGTATAAGACCAATCATCTGCATCTTGTGGTCGATCCATGGTTGTAATCAATGCATTTGTCTGCAAGCTTATTTGTATTTGGTTTGTATTATTTGCCTTCTGATCTCTCAGTTAAGTCATTTCCTGGCCGTTCATAATCAGATAAATTGATAATCAAATGAGATGTTTACATGTGAAAATTGAAAACTGTAAAGCACTATACAAATGTGAACCATTAATCTCCAAATAATCAAATAGTTATTGCTTTAATCATTTGCACCGATGGCTGGCAAATCTCCTGGTCCATTTCCAAACTGTGACTGGAGATTCAATGAGTTTCCCAATCCAGCTGCCCATGCTCTGCATGTTACTTGTGTGGAGCTCATGGCCTTAGCTGTTTCGGGCAAAGAAGTTGGAAATGCTCTTCTAAATGTTGTGCTGAAAAGGTGTGTATCCTGTTACATGAAATAAGATTCATTGTTTATTTGTAAAGAGCATATTTCATTTGGAGCTGTTAGACAAATCTGTCGTTCCAAGGCCAATGCACATTGGATAGTAACTGGCTTTCGGTTCCAGATCTTGCTGTATGTATGTAGTGAGATGAGCCCTGGACAGTGTCAGAAAACATGGGTTTGTCCCCACTTCTGTTCTTTATTAGGTGTTTGGCATTTAATTTAGGAATAGTTAACTTCTCAGAAAAAAAAAAAAAAAAAGCCTTTCAAGAGTCCTTTCTTAGCCCTGGCTGGTGTAGCTCAGTGGATTGAGCACCGGCCTGTGAACCAAAGGGTTGCTGGTTTGATTCCCAGCCAGGGCACATTCCCAGTCAGGCCAGGTCCCCAGTTGGGAGCGCACAAGAGGCAACCACACATTGATGTTTCTCTCAGTCTCTCCTTCCCTTCCCCTTTCTTTAAAAATAAATAAATAAAATCTTTTTTAAAGAAAGTCCTTTCTTAAAGACCAACATAAAGTAGGGGATAATGATTAGAGAAGTATAAATAAATGGAAATAGTCTTTCAACCCATTTGTTAAAGGAAACATCCCAAACAAGCCTTATTTTGCTTTTGTATCTGTGTATTAAATTTTTACGCAATAAAACTCTATTGTATGTAGTTCTATTGGATTAGGTCACTTATAAGCCCCCTTCTCAATATAAGATCCACTGTCAACCATATGATATGTTTTTATAATTTTACATTTTTATTCTTTTTCCCACTTGTAGCCAGCCGTTAGTGCCCAGAGAGAACATCACGGCATGGATGAACGCAATCGGATTGATCATCACTGCTCTGCCAGTGAGTTACAGCGTGATTTGTCCGTAGCGGTGGATTGCAGCTCTTCCCCGTCAGCCAAAAGAATAGATGCCTTTATACCAAGACATCACGCAGTTCATGAAGTGTTTCATATTTTTAACGTTTTCATATTATCATCACTTCAGAAATCCACAGTGACTATTCTGTTTGCCTTCTGCATCAAGTCCACTTCAATCTACCTGACTTTTGGGTCCCTATATCCATGGGTCCCATCTTACTAACCCAACCTTAGTTTTTAAATTAAAATATGATCTAGTTTTGACCACTTAGCATGTCGTATATCTAGAGCCTTTTCTCATGCAAGTAATGCTCATTGAGACATGTTTCGGTGACCTCGGATGTCCTGGGGAATAAGATGTAATGCCAGAACACTTCTTCCTCTGTCAGCGTCTCTAAAGCTACTCATTCGTTGTCTGCTTCGGCCTGTTTCTTCAGGAACCCTTCCCTGCCTTGTCCACTCATGTGAGGTCTCCATGCTGTGACCTCCACTGTGTCTAGTCCACGCAGCTGTCTGTTCTGTCTTGGCCTGTCACTGTTGTCTAACCCTGTGCCCTCCAGACTTCTTTGGTTATGCGCCTCTATGAATCACTTTTTCCTTCCACACCTCCTACATATAAATAGTTACATATGTACAGCAGTATTGCCTATAGTCGATATTGTTAAAATAGGTTTGCTGTGGGTGTATGCCAGATACGAAATGCACAGGACAGGCATGTGTATGGAGCCCTCTGACTCACAAGCATTTCTCTTCAGGTTGTTAGTGACTTATTCCAAAGCCACCCAGTTTTGAGTTTAACGTCTCCATTACACAAAGACACAAGCTGGACGAGTAGAAAACATTAAAGAATGAGAAAGTGCTGCTGCTTTAGGTGTGGGAGTGTGATAACGAACGTGGGGTGGAATAGTGGGTAAGTGACATTTTTCATCAGGCTGTCCTCTGGTTTTCAAGGAGCCATATTGGATTGTCCTTCATGATCAAATCGTGAGTGTTATCAGCAGTCCCAGCCTGACGTCCGAAACAGAGTGGGTCGGCTATCCGTTCCGCCTCTTCGATTTCACTGCCTGTCACCAGTCCTACTCCGAGATGAGCTGCAGCTACACGCTGGCCCTGGCGCACGCAGTGTGGCACCATTCCAGCATCGGGCAGCTTTCTCTCATTCCCAAGTAGGTGTTTCGATTTCTTAAAGAACTCGACTTTTCCATTTTCGTTTTTGTTTTATTTGATGACCTATATATGAGGTATATAGCTCATTCAGTAGAACAAGTTGCAAACTAAAAGTTAAGTAGAATTTCTAGATAATTAAAAAGCCTCTTTTATTTCAGAATTGTTTGAAAAAACTTAATTTGTATGTGCAAGTAATAATTTGGTATCTGGTTTTCCATTACATTTTTAAAGAGGCTTTTTCCAGACTGTGTTCCCAAAGTTGCCTTCTGAACTGAATAACTGCTATTAGCCTATTTTCCGATTATTTATCTTGACTATAAAATTGGTATTAATTAGATTGAAAATTCTTGAGAATGGCATTTATATTAGATTGATTATTTACCTCTGTCATTCAATAATTTTATTTATTTTTAAAGATTGTATTTATTTAATCTTAGAGAGAGGGGAAGGGAGGGAGAAAGAGAGGGAGAGAAACATCAATATGCAAGAGTTACATTGATCAGCTGCCTCTCACAAGCCCCCAACTGGGGACGTGGCCTGTAACCCAGGCATGTGCCCTGACTGGAAATCGAACAGGCGACTTTTTGGTTCACAGGTTGGCACTCAATCCACTGAGCCACACCATCCAGGACTCACTAATTTTATTTTTAAGAATGATTTTAAATTTCTGTTTATTTTAAGAATTAAATGAAAATAAGAGCCAGTAAGAGATGTGAGGTTAACTTCAAATGTTACCAAAATTAAAAGAAATTTTTTAAAAAATTATTACAAGTTTTGCAAATACTGGGGTTGGCTGTATTAACAAAATTCAAACAATTCAACTGATTTCAAATCACAAGAAATTTTATCTTCAAATTTTAGGTTTCTCACTGAAGTACTTCTTCCTATAGTAAAGACCGAATTCCAGTTGCTTTATGTGTACCATCTTGTGGGACCATTTTTACAAAGATTTCAGCAAGAGAGAACTCGATGTATGATAGAGGTAAAACATAATCTTGTTTTCTGTGATAATATTAAGCTCTAAAAGATCAAGTTAGGTTTCCTTCCCAGTGTTTTTCAAACTTCATATCATAGTCATTAGTAGTGAAGTCAGTGTAGGAGGGTCGAAGAGCAGTTTTAGAGGGCTTAGTGTGACTTAGTATACACACCTGTAGTGAGTTTGGTGCGGGATGTGCTGAACTGGAGATGCAGGAGGAAATACCTATCATCAAGGTTGAGAAGAAAGAGAAGGATGGAGAAATGCAGTTGAGAACCTGTACTATAGTATAGAGGAATTAATTAAAACCATGGAAATGAATGAAGTCAATCACCTCTAACAAGAGTGCAGAGAATAGAAAATGAGGCAGGAATAGAACCTAAAAGTATGAGGCACCAAATAGAACTGAGAGTATAATGTATGCAAGTTAACCCTACATATCAGTCTTAAACCTAAACATACCACAAAATACAACATATTTTAAAAGCTACTAACAAATATTTTTCAAAAGTATATGTATGGATATGTCTCAGGTCAATTTTATTCATCGCTCTAAGAGAAGATTTAGAATTTATGGATTATATGTCTGCTAGGAGGGGAGTGCAGAAATCCCGCTTCATATGAAATGAGCTCGAGCGGGCAATAACCTGCAGGCGTTCCAGGAGAGAAGCAGGTGGAAGCTGAAGGCGGACGGTTGCAGACACACTTGCCTGGAACCTCCTAGACTCTTCGGTCGCGCGTCTCTCAGTGCAGTGTTGGCGCATCTCTTAGTTTGAATATGTGTCTTCCTTTGATAAACTACTTTGCAGATAGCTTGTTTTATTATAAAATATCATTATAAGAATGTTATTTTACCCTTTTCAAGTTCTAACAAAGTCTGTTAGCTGCACTCCTCCAAGAGCACAGAGTTCATGTTGTTTCACAGTGAGCGCAGTACTGAATGAGACTGCATGTTAACCTACTTCGGCTTTAAGCCCGGCACTGATCTCAACTCTGTGCACTCCCTCAGCAGAAAAGGAACTGCAAGACGGAGTTCAGAACAAACATCAGACTTAAACATTTCATCCCCTGAGCACCACTTCTTTTTCTGATCATAGTGTTTGTCCAACCTGAAGCTCAATTCAAACTGAACCATGAATGTAGGTATATTGGCAATTCTAAACTCAAAACAAGCAGTAACACTCACAGATACTTACACATTCATTTATTCTGCCGGCCTCTTTCAGGCTTCTAAACTAAGGCCCATTCTATCTCAAAATTTCTGTTTGTCTAACTTCTCATATTTTGTAATAACCAGAATTTGATACCAACTAACTTCTATCATGTAACGTCAAATTAACCCCCCAAAATCAAAGTCTAAAACCTGAACATACCGTAAAATGCATCATGTTTTACAAGGGTACTAGCAAATTTCTTTGAACATTCGAGTTTGAATCCGAGTGATTTCAAGTATATTCATTACTATAGAGAAGATTTTGAATTTAGGGATTCTGTCATCGACTAAGGAGAGATGAAGACAACAAGCTTCATAGGAATTAGTCTCAAGAGGGCACTGACATTTCTCTGTGGATTTCCGATAATGAAAACAGCGAAGACTAAGTTTAGAATGTTACACGTGTATTTGTGTGTTCGTTTTCATAGGCTTTAGAATGCACATCCTTCTGTAGGCTCTACAGGCATTACTTACTTTGAGTATGTTTCTTCACTTGATAAAATTCATTAGCTAAAGCCTTGTTTTACTACATCATTATCAAAAAAGGTATTTTACAGTTTACAAGTTATAAGGTTGTTTCTTAGTAGCACTCAACAAACTGCTTACTAATCACTTCATCATGACGAACACAGAGTTTATGTCGGTTGACACTGAATACCGAAGAAAGTTGATGTTAAACCAATTTTAAATTCAAACACAGCACTCCTTTCAGCTCCCTCCAATCCTGCCACACAACGTGGAGTGTGAAAGGGAATTCAGAACCAATGTTAGAGTAAAACGTAATCATTTCCTGAGCACGACTCCATTTTCTCACCATAATATTAATTCAAATTGAAATCAGGTCAAACCGAACCTTGAATGTAAGTGCATCTGCTATTCCAAACCTGTAACAAGCAATAACCCTCCGCAAATACACATTAGTCGATTCTGTGGGTCTGTCTCATGCTTCTAACCTAAGGCTCACACGATCTCAAACTTTGTCCATCTGTAAAACTTCCCATGTTTAAGTTTATACCAGACCAGAATTTTGAATTGAACTAACTTCTATAACCTAACAAGGATCCCTGAGATCTCGATTATCCAGTAAACTGAGGAATGGTTTCCTGAAAGGGGATCGTCTGCCTCTTACTTTAAGAGAAATTACTGAGCCGTAAAGAGAAGTCTCGCTGACACCGTGTGGGGCATTTGTAGCGCTGTGGATCCTGTGGTGGCACGGCCCGGCCCGTCTCCCACGCCCACGGAAGTCTGCATGCTCAGTGACGGCCTTCCACAAACATGTGGTCCCTCGGTGCTGGTCCTGGGGTGGCGTCCAACTTCATTGTGCTGGATTATGGAACCATTTTTGAATTTAAATAATTTTATATTATTTGTTAAATAGATCGGTGTGGCATTTTACGACATGTTGCTGAATGTAGACCAGTGTAGCACCCACTTAAATTACATGGATCCCATCTGTGACTTCCTGTATCACATGAAGTACATGTTTACTGGTGACAGCATCAAAGAGCAGGTAAGTTACCTTTCATTGTTTTTAATGATGTTTGGTTTAGACAACTTGAATGCATGGTGACAGACTGTTTGTTTGGGTGAGTGGTTTTGTTATGTTTTTTTTTTTAAGGGAAAAAGGTTGATATCAGACCCTTTTAGACTACATGAGCAGGTTATTCTGGATATAGTGTGAAAGTAAAAGTAAACACATGTTATAACTTCTCACATTTCCCCTTTGATATTTGCAACAGGACATCCTAAAAAGACCTAGGGGAGTTAATTAACAGTGACCTCGCAGAGAAGAAGCCGTCAGGGCGGCTACTGAAAAGACCAGACAGGTGTTGTGTTATAAATGAGGGGCGTCCTACTTCTCCCCACAGTGATCATAGTCTCCCCAGGGACACTTTGGGAACAGCAGACAAATTGCAGCGTAACTAGAAGCCTGAAGCCAGGAGAGTCAGAGAGTAATTTCGTGAAGGATACTTGAAGGAACTGGGAATGCTTGACTTAAATTTTAAGACTCCTAAGGAGTTATGTCCTCACTGTTTGGAGGGTTGCCATTTGCATTGGGTATTAGATCTGTTCTGTATCACTTCAAAGGGCATGTAAACTCTGGCAAAGGGAAAGGGAGGCACATTCTGACTCGACATACAAAGAGCCACTTCCTAGTAGACCTGTCCGAAAGGGAACAGGACCCCCCTGAGCCATGACTGAGCTTCCTGTCTGTAGGAAACAACCTTGGCTATTTTAGAAGGGTGGAGATGTTAAATAACCTCCCCTCTGTACTTAGTGTGTTTTCCTTCTCTCATGGGAAAGAGAGATAAACTGATATAAAAAACATGTGGATCCTAGTCTACTGAATTCTTTCCTTGCAGCTGGGGACATGGGGTGGGGAGGACGTTGACTCCCTTATCAGCAGGGTTGTCAAGGGGAGCTGAATGGGAACTAGCAAAAGCATGTTTTATTTAACATATCCTTTATATTGGGGCCTAAGGCACTTTGGCACAAAGTAACTGCAGAAAGGAAACATTACTAATGGGCTGACCTTTCCCGGCAAGGTCAGAGAGCATTTGGGTAAAGCTAAGAAAACTGAAACTGCTCGATGTGTTTATTTCTTCAAAGTGTCTTAAGTAAGAGTAGATCTGATATTACTGAATTCCAACTATAAATCAGAACCAAAAGAAGTTAGCATTATAGATCTATATTACAGACATATGTTATTCAAAGAACTTCAAAATATAATTGTGCTTCATGCCTCTGTGAAGGTGGCATTTTAAAAGGATGATCACCTGTTGCATGTGTAAAATTTCCAGTGTGAACTCTACTAGCTTTTGACAGTGGAATTAATGGCTAGCTAAGTGTATATGTTTTTGTAAATATATGCATATATACAGATGTATGCACATGCACGCATGTATATGGAATGTATGTGAGGGAAAACACATGATTTTTCTTATATAAGAAAGAAATAATTTTATCTGCTTTTGTTAAAACACAAAATGTGTGATACACTTCTCATCCGCTCCACTCCCTATTTTATTGTCTCAGTATATATATAAATCACTTCTTTAGAAAGTGGGAAATTAAAATTCTCTGGTTAAAATATTTGTTTGTGTGTTTTCATTTTTTAGGTAGAGAAGATTATCTGTAATTTAAAACCGGCTTTAAAACTTCGTCTTCGATTTATCACACACATTAGCAAGATGGAACCAGCTACGGTCCCTCCCCAGGCCGTGAACAGTGGGTCTCCGGCACCTCAGTCTACTCAGGTGCCTGTGTCTTTGCCAGTAACTCAGTGAAGTCGGGTGTTGCCGTGGTGACATGGATGTGCATCCGCCTTTGAAAGTGGACTCACATGATTAAATCTGAATGTGATCATGCTATGCAGTGATGCAATAGAAGCAGTGATGTTCAGATTATTTTATTTGGTTGGCCCAAAAGTCCATCTGGTTTTTCCCTTAAGATGGTTGTACTAGCGCTTCTGTTGTCTTTAACTTCACTCGAAACAATTTTGTTAGATTGTATTGTGACAGCTGTCATATCACTGTGCATTTAAAAACACTTATTAAAATGGGTGAAAATTTATGTAGCCATTTTAATATTGAAGGTGGAAGAAAATGCACAACATTTTTGACCCATTAGGTTTTATTATTTCAAGAAAGGCAAAAACAAGTGAATGCAAAAGAAGATTTGTGCAGTGTATGGAGAAGGTACGTGACTGAACGTGTCAAACGTGGTTTGTGAAGTTATGTGCTGGAGATTTCTCGCTGGCCACGGTCAGGTAGACCAGTTGAAGTTGATTGTGATCAAATAGAGACATTAACTGAGAACAATCAATGTTATACCATGTGAGAGATAGCTGACATACTGAAAATATCAAATCAGTAGTTACTGATGAAAATGAAAAATGTGTCTTTTATTTCACGGAAAAAACCATGGAGACTTTTTGGCCAACCCAATATTTTGATTCAAATGGTGAATCTACTGACACCTTATAACTCCCACCCCCCTGTCTATACTTACGTCTCTAAGAGATCAAGTACAGTACACGTCGTTCATATACATAGCTGTTTGTTAGAGCTGCCCAGGGGCATCGAGGTATCTGTGATCCAGACTTTTATGAGATTCTCTCAATCTTTCTTATTCTAGCCACGGGTTTTGTTTTTATATTTTATTATTAATGTTATTCAGTCTTGAAACACATTTTTTTAAAGGCACCACATGTGTAGAACAGTTATTATATACTTTTATATGTAACTCTCTTTTGGTGTGTCTTTGGGATAAGAGACTCTTGTCATGTAAAGAACTAAAGATTTCATTGCATTGCAGGAGTAAACAGAGTTTCATATTCTCTTTAAATGTCTTAAAATTTTTATCACAGATTTCCAAGTAAATAAGCTAATGTTCCTAATCGAGGTAGATTGGCAAGTTTATGCCTTCACTGTGGACTTGAACTTAACTGTATGAAATGAGTCAGAAGTGATGTAAGTAAATAGCATAGCTCTTAATGCACAAACAATAATTCATGCTTAAGTGGGAATTCTTCAATCTCTGTTTTTAAAAACAAATTAATTGCTTTTCTAGGTTGACACTCGGCAGATGATATGATTCTTTGAATTTTTATAATCTTAACATTTTTAAATATTTATTTTTTAAATGCAGTGTACATTTTTGTTCTTTAGGGTTTATTAAATTTTGAGAAACTTGATGTCAATTTGGGGGGAAATTTGCATTAAGATTGTAAAACACTTCAAAAGTAAAGTCTGTTAGGTGAATAAATGGTGTGATTCATTACTCGGTGTGAGTGAGCGTCTGCTGTGTGCCTGGCAGGGTGCTGGCTGGGCCGTGGCCGGCAACGAGACTCCTCCCCTGACTTGCACAGTACGTTGGTGACGACATCGACCTAGAACTACGAGTATTGATTTTTTTTTAAGTATTAGTAAGTTTAATCAACTGTACTTCAAATTTTATTTCTAAGTGCATCTTCTTAGACCCTTATCTTTTTCGTGGTTCATATTACTATAATCACTAAACCTTTATTTGCCATGCAAGTCTAGCTTAATATTTATATAATGGTATAAGGAATTTTCCAGGCTAATAATATTGTTAAAATTCTCCAGAGATTTTATGCTAGAAATAAATTCAAGTGCTACTCTTAACATCGTCTCAATATAGTCTTGCCACCCAGGAATATATTGCATTGAGATCCTAGAAGGGGAATAATTATGATACTGGTATTATACAAATAGAATAAAGGAAGTGAAAATCAATATCACTTTCTCAAGGATATTTATATACATTCCAATTTATTTATTAAAAATGCAATTTCTTCTCTAGCTTTAAAAACTAGAACATGATACTCCCCAAATGGGCTTTTTAAAGAATTATTATTAATCAGAGACATTAATGGAAGGCAGAAGCAGAAGCTTGGATTTAGAATGCACCTGAGGGACAAAAATGCCTTTATATTCATTACATCCTGAAAGTTTCTGTTTTCTTGGTGGTTTTTTCACTAGTAACTTTAAAGCCGCTCTGTCCAACAGCACTTTCTGCAGTAGTGGGAATGCTCTGTCTCTGTGCTGTTCAATACAGTAGTTAGTAACTACATGTGCTGGTTGAGCACTTGAAATGTGGAACTGAATTTAAAATTGTATCAAGCTTTAAATAACTATATGTGGTTACTGTGTCAAACAAACAGTATGCTTTAAAGCAAGACCCTCACTGCTCTTAACTAAAAGTAATTCAGTAAAACAGTATTTACAAAGTCCCCATGTCAGTGGTTAGGTTTACAATTCTGGGCTGCATATGAAAAATCAGACGGTAGAAGCTCTGATATTTAATCATTCTATTTTTCAATTACAGTTGACGTACAGTATTATATTAGTTTCAGATGTACACCTCAGTGATAAGATATCATATAACTTACTAAGTGAAAGTCCTGATAAATCCTGTACCCATCTGACACCACACGTAGTTATTAGAATAATATCACTACATTATTCCCTATGCTGTGGTTCATGTCCGCATGACTCTTCTGTAGCAACCCATTGTACTTCTTTTTTTTTTTTTTTATGCTTTTTTTTTTTTAAAGATTTTATTTATTTATTTTCAGAGAGAGAAGGGAGGGAGAAAGAACAATGTATGGTTGCCTTTCACATGGCCCTCACGGGGACCTGGCCCGCAACCCAGGCATGTGCCCCAACTGGGAATCGAACCGGGACCCTCTGGTTCCCAGCCCACGCTCAATCCACTGAGCTACACCAGCCGGGCCCCAGTTGTACTTCTTAATCCCTTTACCTTTTTCACCCATGCCCCCAACGTCCTTCCCATCCGGCAACCATTAAAATATTCTCTATGTCTGAGTCTGTTTCTGTACTGCTTGTTCGTTTATCTTGTTTTTTAGATTCAGTTGTTGATAGGTATGTATGTACTGTTCATATTTTTAATCTTTTTATCCTTCTTCTTAAAGAAGACCCTTTAACATTTCATATAACACCGATTTGGTGGTGATGAACTCCTTTGGATTTTTCTTGTCTGGGAAGCTCTTTATCTGTCCTTTGATTCTAAATGACAGCTTTGCTGGGTAGAGTAATTTTGGTTGAAGGTTCTTGTTCTTCATCACTTTGAATATGCCTTGCCACTCCCTTATGGGAGTGTGTTTATTTTTAATGCCAGAAAATTTTTTTGGATGTTAATGTATACTTCTCTTTCTGTAAGTGTTTTGCCAAAATATAAGATTTTTGAGTTGACAAAAATTTGAATTTCCAAATCTTTTACACCAAGAAGGAATTGATACAGTTTATTCTAATTGTACTATTATTTCCTAAGGCAAAACATTTTTCTGAAATACCAAATCTCTAAGAGGATAACCATAAACTTAAGTAAATTACTAGATTTGGTAATTCTGTTATTAGCTGGGAGATGCATGTGTAATGTGCCCACATTTACTTAGGTGGGTTAAGGTAGTCAATAGGCTTATGATGACCCTCCCGAGCAGAGCCGAAACAAGCCAAGGTTACTGCTACTGCTGTGTTGACTGTTCGAGTCACTTCTTCCGGTGTCTTCCCCAGAGATGGGTTAACTTCCATTATATCTAATCCCGACAGTAGTCCTACAGCAACAATGGAAACAAGGCAATTTGTTAAATAGTTGACATTTAAATTTAATGTCTTTGAAATATTACTTAGGAGTTCAAAGAAGGGATGACCAGCTGAAACCACTTCAGTTCTTACGTCATGTGATGGGTGTGGTGGAAGCGTCAGCTGGGGCTCGATTTTCAGGTTGGGGGGTATAAATATATATTGGCTATGTGTGTATTGCTTCTTTATTCACTCAGACTTGTTCCTACCTGTTTTGTAAATCTCTTCTGTAATGTAGAGCCCTTCTCTGTAAGTCAGACCTCCGGCGACCGGTGTGCCCGTGGCTGGTGTGACGGACGGGTCCAGGCCGTCCACGTCAAAGCTCAGATGAATGGGCCTTTTCTTTCTTTTAGGAGGTGGGAAAGTAAGTTAGTGGTTTAATATTTAGGAGACAAATAGAGTTCTCCCTTTCCTCTATAAAAAGGAACAGCCCAGTGAAGTTTCATGATCTTATGGAAAGGCTTCTTGAATAACTTACAGTGATTCGTGTCGGTAGCAAGTTCTTTTAACAATATTTATGTTACACACACAAACATCGTACCTTCCTAGCAGATAGCTGAGTGTTTCTTCCATCACCTTGCCAATTCCCAGTTTGTCTACTTCAGTCATCGAGAAGTATTTAATACCCAGAGTTTTCAAAAGGTAGCTATGAAAGAGGAGATATTAAGAAAATCTATAATTAATATGGAGGCTGACTGGACAGCCTTTTTTTCCCTTTTAAGAAAAGATCAATGTAGTAAAATACATAAAATATTTTAAGTTTGTAAACTGCATTTATATATCAATATATTTTTAACAGCAAGTCAATATGAAAATCATGGGAATATATACATATATGTGCATTACATGTATACCTATAAATACATGTAGACATAGGTGTAGATATATAGACTTGGCGCTTAAGATAATTTTTTCTCATAGGTTCGGCCAGTACACCTAGCATGCAAAAGAACAAAACTGAAGGTAAATCATATCAAGGAATCAACTTACTGTTCCCCCGGGTCCACATCTCTCAGGCCAATATACACAATATCTTTGGCAGATATGCAGGGTGTCACCCAGGATAGTCCTGGTACATCAGGGATCTGAAATTGCAATGTTTCCATTTGGTTATATATGCTTCTCTTGAGCAAATCTTACATTGAAAGTTAAGGACTCTTGTTGGATTGCATACATCTTATATTTAGAACATAAATTTTTAAGAATAATGCAAAGAGTGCCAAATGAGGAAGAGAATGCTTGCCATCACTGGCAGTACCTTGATTGCTTTGGCCTTACCCAGCCCCTCCACGTGGCCCAGACCTAACCTGAATCATTGGTCAGCACTCAGCAGTGTTTAATCGTGTGCGCACCCTTTCCCGGGGACTCTTCTATAAGAAACTCAGTGTGCTCCCATCACTTCCAGTCCTCCTTAACTTCTCTGTCTCAATAAGGACTTAATCCAGAACATGGCTCAGAGTGGCCCAGGGAAATTTTTGACCAACCCTTCGGTTGCTCTTCAAATGTCCTTGAGTCAAGCTTGTTTCATCTTATATATTTTAGAAAAGTTTCTGGGGAGCAAGCAGGTAGTTCTGCTTATGATTTAGATACGTTTAGGTAACATCTCACAATAAAGATGTTAAATAATAAATCATTGTAATCTTCACTTTAAAATGCCATTTTTGAAGAGGCCCCGTGATGCGGAGGGACACTTGGTAAGAATGAGAGGCTGGCTGTGTGGCAGGCGATAGAAGGAGGTCGGCGTTAGGAGACCAGTTCTGGCCCTTGCCGGACTCCTGACTATGCTTGGCATGTGATCTTAGGTGAGTTGGGTTAATCTCGGAACCTCTGCTGACTTGCTTATAAAGGACTACACTATGCCCCACTTACTACAAAGGGTAGTTGAAGAATCAAAAGGAATTATGTAAGGTCAGTTTTCAAATTATCAAGAAAGGGAGAGGTACAGAACCTCACCACCTTTATCCTCCAACCCTTGTCTATTGACTGCCAAGAAGAGAGTTTGAGATTACTCCAAGGATAAGATGCCAGAGGGGTTCTCCCTTCCCTCCACCTGAACTGCTCCTAAGAGTATTCTTTTGTCATAGAATAACAACCAGCCCTTTACCTTTCCCTTTAGTTCCTTCAGGAGAAAAGACACAGGTTGTCCATGCAAGTTCCCACTTGTGGTTGTCTGTGGAGTGTTGATGTCGGTGTGAGCATCCACCCAGATGACACAGAGATCCGGGTGGACCCTGGTGTGGCCAGAGATGCTTCCAATCGCCAAACTTGGGAGGGAAAAGTTGGTGTGAATGTCAGGTTTGCAGTATCATAACATACATCCTATTTCTTTTTCCTTTTCTTTACATACATTATTAACTCAATGCTCGTGCTCAATTTTTCTTTACGTTAAAATGGCTGATATTTCTCATAGGTTTTTAAATCAGAGATGCCAATTAAACAATTGTAATAACAGAGAAAGTTGAGTTGACACTTAATACTTACTAAGAAGGTATAGCTACATGGAGGCATCACTGAACCACCTTCGAATAAAATCGTAAATTTTAGTTTCACCAAAAATAAAATATGTGTGAAAACACTAGCCATACAAACGACTCCTTATCACAAGACTAGTCCATTGTCAGGCTTAAATGAGGCTTGTTTTCTGCACTCTCATTTCACTTGGTAAATGCTTAATTCTCCTAAATGAGTTATGACAGAGTCTTTCCACTTAGAATCCAGTCCTTTCCACTGTGGAGCGTCCCTCAGAGGCCCTTACATTCACTTCAGTCCCACATCCCAGTGCTCACTCACTCTGTTCAGCAGTGGGGTCCCCCGCTTAGCTCTCTACTCCCCTGCCCCACATGTAAGGGCCCCCTCTTCGCCAGGTCCAGAACGCTCAAAGTGCACCCAAGCACCCCAAGCTCCAGAAAATTTGCTTGCGTGTAGCAGCTAAGGGATACCTTACACAAAAGTTAAAAGGTTTGGATTTGCCCTTACTCGCCCACTTGTTAATGCTTCGAGGATCCGTCAGAGAATCATGGACTTTTTTCTTGCTTCTGAGTGAAACCAATCATGCCATGATGTTCAGGTATTGATTACTCAGCCGGGAGTTTGTTCTCCTTGTAGGTTTCTTATCTTTTTTTGCCACTTTTAAACTGTCCACTTAAAAATTTTCCTACTTAAAATAGAAAGTAAGCTCCAGTTCCTCAACTGCCGTTGGTCTTAGAAGCCCTAGTAACAGTCTGACTTCAGGGAAGGAAACTGAGGGGGGTAAAGTAATTGACTCTTGAATTGAGAGCCATTATAATGTTTATACTCTTGATCTAATCATACTTCCAGTTACATATTTTAGGAACTTGAAAATAAGCATTAAAGAGGCTTATGCACAAAAATTATCTTTGCCGTATTATTTGTAATGCTGAAAATCTGAAAATAACCTGAATGTCAAACAAATGGGTATATACAATGATATAATAATTTAATGAAAAATTATGCAACAGTAAAAAATATGCTTATATATCATGAAGCGAGATAAGGAAATTTCTATAAATTGAGAACAAGGCAGGATAACACACACATGCACACATGCACACAAGTGTTAAAAAAATCATGTAAAAGGGAAAAACTTCAGCAGGAAGGAAAATATGCCAGATTTTCAATTCCAGTTGAAAAGCTTATTAGGGAACTACAACTACCATTGGTTCTTTTCCTTTTACGTGTGTGTGCTTCCAAAATTATGTAATTATTACTTTTATAATGGAAAACGGTTTTAAGGGTTGACCTACCAGGTGGTTCCTATGTTCGGTAATCAGGCACAAAAACTTGACTATGAATTTCCTCAGTGCTTATTTATTTAGAAGTATAAGCCTGTGCTGAATATGTTACTGAAGTTCACTCATATTTCATGTACTTTCTGCTGCAATAAAGATAGTGCAAGACCTCAAATAGAGCTAATTCTCTTTCCAAGATAAAGTAGTAACCAATATAAAAAATGTTAAGGGCAGAAAATGTGGTGTACGCTATTGATCACTGCTTTCCCTTCCATGTGTCCTCTCTTCACGTGGTTTTGGTCCTGCTCCCTTCGTGCCATTCATGCAGTTGCCGTTGCCCTCGTCCCTGACCAGCACCTGTGGTCTCCACCCAGCACCACGCTGACCCTTCCGTTCTTCTTGACTTCCGCCACCACGCCAGCCAGCTGCTCGTTCGCTTTCCCCACGGACCGTGGATTCTTCACAATTTGAAATGGACTGTCATTAGGGACATCAGCAAAGGGCAGGTCCCCGTAATCTTTCACATCACATTCTACAAATAAAATTGAAAGTCACAGGTTACTCAGTTTAAAAAGTTTACATAAGAGCCTGTGCAGGATGATTTTAAATGGACAAAATAGGAATGTTTTCTGAAGTATAAACACGGAAAAAGTCTGAACAGACTGGAAAAGTTGTGAAGGTAGAAAGCATGCCTGCTTTTGCCAGACAGCACCATCTCGCCTGTGCCGCACCCTGCTGCCTGCTGTGCGCTGGGCTCTCAGGAAATGCGGGAACCCCTCCAGTTAGGCTGTAAGTACAGCAGCAGGGGGTGTCCTTCTGGTTTGGGTGTAACGGGTAGTCTCACTGTCTTTGTCTCTGTCTCTGTCTGGGCTTCGGTGCTTTCTACTTTTCTACAATAAGCATGCATTTTATTTGTAATAAAGAAATAAATCATTTTTAATAGTACACACACACACATACATACACCCAGAAGAAAATACACCATTATTTTATTTTCAGTCCTTGGTTTCAATCCAATCTGTTACCTGCTGAAGCAGTTCAGCTCCCTCTTCTGTCCATTGCACCTGCCTCACAGTGATATTGTCAGAATTCAACAAGAGTACATGATTACCATCTATCTTAACACTTCAGTGAAGTCAAGAAATAAAGGCTCTATTATTATACTTTTTAAATAAGGTAACCCAAAGTTCCTAAGGACCTGGGTGCACTTCCTAAAGGGCCCTGCATTAGGCCTCAAGATACAGAGCTTCATGGAAAACTGCGATATGGGCTCAGTTCAGCGTTCCCAACTGAATGGTCGCTGTGCATTGTATATATTCATGTCTGTGCGTATCCATGATTCAGCAGCACCATCAAGGGATTTAACTTGAAATCAAGTGTGACCGAATTATGCTTATTTACTGATGAACTGGTCCAATTCATTTACCCAGGACTTCTGTTCTCTACTGGGGTCACCTCTCTTGATTTGTGAAATAAAGTTCTTACTGTATTTTTTGGACTATAAGACACACCTTTCCCCCCAAAATTTGGGAGGAAAATGGGGGTGCATCTTATAGTCCAAATGTAGCTTACCTGGCTGTTTACATTTACATTGGTGAAATATTATGTTGTTTGTGTTATTAAACATTTTACCACATTTTTTGCTTCAAAATTTTTTTTCCTATTTCTCTCCTCTAAAACCAAGGTGCATCTTATGGTCTGGTGTATCTTATAGTGTGAAAAATACAGTATTTACTAAAACGTATTTAAGTGTACTGGTCAATGAGTTTTAGGAATATCTACAGTCTTTCAGCCACCACAACAATCAAGACTTAGAAAAGATCCTCTACCCCCCTTAAGTTCCCTCACAGGCCTTTGCAGTCCAGAAATTGCCCATCTCCTTTCCAAAGTGGTTGTATCGTTACACATTCTCATCAAATACCTGAGGGCTCCAGTTGGTCTATATCTTCGCCAACACTTCATCAGTGTTATATATATAAAGGTGGCATTTACTTTTGCTATACTTTTAAAATACAAAGTATTTGGATGCTTTTCATTTGGATGCTCACATATGCAAATAGGATGTGTGTGTAATATGAATAATAATACACGCACATCAGTATTATTAGTGTTTTTTGTTTATACTTCACATGTTTATTAATAGCAGTGGTGTAACTTAGTATTCCCTTATTATTTCCAATATTACAGTGGATGTCCAAGGGCATATTTTCGGAGAGCTTAGCCTCCTCTCAAAGAAAAATAAGTATCAGTTCTTGCAACAACCAAAGGAAATGAACTGTTCCAGCTGGTGGAAGGAAGTGCTTGGAAAGACGGGCAGAAACTAGAAGAAAATAAAGCTTTGACTTAACAGACCATTCTGATGTTTGTCATGGGTATTTTTGGATGTAGCTAGCCATCTACAAAAATTCTAACTTTACTCTTCAACAATATGGAAAGACATGGAATTTGGCATAGCCGTCCAGGCCTAATGGCGGAGCTGCTGAAAGCTCCATAGGCATTGCCTCCCCACCGGATCCTGACTCAGAGGCCCCAGATCCATTCCATTCCCAATCCTTTCAAGTGGCCCAGTTTTCAGAATCAACCGAAAGGACAAGAAAGCTCCTTTCAGGCCCTCTTTACCAGCGTAGCTATCTCTTTCCTTGAGTCTGTCCGGCATAATTAACTGTTGTTTCTCTGAGTCTCTCTTCTTAAGACTGGGGAGATTGCTAAAAGCAGCCCCCACACAGGTGTTTTAAGAACTTATACAAACAGGTCATTGTAGACCCAAGTGCCTGGACACTGAACCCCAAGATAATAGCAAAACAAACTGAAGACTGCACAATCAGCCAGAAACCTCCTAATTTACAACTAATTGCCAGGACTACCGAGCAGCACCCACTCTTCATTTATCACCCAATAAAAACTCACAGCCCCTTCACTGCTGGTGTATCTCTTTATACCAGCCCCTTTCCCCTCTTGGAAAGTGAATAAAACTTTACTCTCTGCCTTTTCTTCTCTGTGAATTCTTTCATAGCTCATCGCACCAACCACCCTAACACCAATGACAGAAGGGTGGGATCCAAGGAAGCCTGTTGATGCAACAAGCCTCCCAGTTCATGGGGTCTGGGTGGCCAAGGGCTTGGAAAAGCCTTGAGACTGAGCAACTAACCCTGCTTTCCTCCTCCTTCTCTCTCACAGAGCTGGGAAGGTTGGGGTGGGGGGCTCCACTCTTCCTTCATACAACTCCTCAATGCCTCTTCTTTTATAAACCAGGCCACAGGGATCTGGTTCCCCACCTGATCCATTGGAGGAGTACACTTTCTGATCCGAACTTGACCTACCTAAAGCCTACTGCTTCTCCATTGCACTAAGCCCCCATCAAGGAAAATGGTGGTGTCCAATGGAGACTCGGTATTATTACTGTTTTATTTCCTCTTCCGAATAGGGGTCCTCTTGGTAGTAGTACATTTCCTGCTGCCCCTTGCCTTTCCTTTTCAATCCCCTCAACTCCCCTACCACTCACCCCAACTCCAGTTCTTAAACACACAGATTCTCTTACACAGCAGTCTGGCTGGAAAGATAAAATATCTGAGTAAATAAACAATACTGATTGCGCATTTTCTGTATATGCTGCCTTTTAAAATAGGGTGTGTATCCAAGGCTATAGCCAGAGTTGCCATTCTGTGATACAGATGTCATTCCACACACACCCCCGTGTTACCAAGAGCCTGCTCCTCCCTTCAGAGTGGGAAAGAAATCAAGCCGATCAACATTCAACTTAAAAATTACCTTGCCCTGACTGGCATGGCTCAGTTGGTTGTGTGTCATCCTGCAGACAGAGGGTCGCCAGTTTGATTTCCAGTTAGGACATATGCCTGGGTTGCCAGCTGATCGCCAGTTGGGTCATGTGCTAGAGACAGCTGGTAGATGTATCTCTCACACATCACTATTTCTCTCCCTCTTTTTTCCCTCTCTTCCCCTCCCACTAAAAAAATAAATAAGATCTTTTAAAAAATTACCTTGTTCTTTAAGTTTCTCAAGCAAGCCAGCCTTTCTCAATACCTTAGGGCCTTCTTCCACTCCTCCTCGTGGCTGAATAATTAAAAAATAAAATAGTTCAGACATCATCTTAATCATCAGACGCACACAAATAGGAAACTCTTAATTATTTAATCACTTGAATTGTAACTTACAATTTATTGAGTTCTTAGTGAGTAATTTACATAATAATCTCATTTAATTAACACAACAAGGTAGATTGGATTACTCTTATGTCAGATATGAGGATCTAAAATCAGAAAGTTTATACACTTTTCCTACAGGCACACACTGACAAGTGGTAGAGCCTTAGGACCTTATCCTTTAGATTCCAAAACCTGCATCTCCTCTTCCCATCACACCATGTTACCCACATAATAAACATTAATTTTGTGCAAAAGCGCTCTGATAGTGGAGATAAGTGATAGTTAAAAGGAGAGGGTTTGTGTCTTTAAGTAACTCACAAGCTAATGGGAGATTTGGATATTTAACCTCAGTTGCAGTACTGGGAGATTTGCTTTAACCCAAAACTGTACAAGGTGTCCTAACCACGGGAGGCTCCTGACTCTGCCAGACCCAGCAGGTACCGAGTGGGGCAGATGCCATTTCAGTTCAGTGTGGCCACACAGTTCAGGACGATGGGCGGGGTGATGGAGAAACTTTGTAAACAGGGAACGGCTTGAGTGAAGGCATCTGAAAAAACGTGGCACAGGAGAGAGCGACCTGCAGGTCCTCACAGCAGTAAGGGGGGGGGGAGGGGGTTTGAGGACAAAGCAGGCAATGAGGGAAAATCACCTGGGAGCTGGCTGAAACCACAAAGACAACCTGACATTTCAACTTTTGACCTGCTTAATAAACACAGCGAACAAGTATTCTACTCTTGTTACTTTACATCAGGGAAGCTAACCTACTTCCTCTCGGCAATAAACCTTATCCAGTGTCCTGGTAGATCAGTGATCTAAAGAAACAGCTCTTTTATGTATCCCTCTGATTCTAATTTCCAACAAGAGTTTTTACATACAAAATTATTTCCTGTTGTCAGAGGAGAAGAGGTGCCAAAAGACATGTGTCTGTCCATAGGATTGGCTATGGCACCAAACCAAGCAATACTTCTTCCTAATTCAAATTAGCAGATGACTTGCCCTGGCTGCCAAGAAAATCCTCGATTCAAATCCCTGTCCCTGGCAGCAGGGAACTCATGCACGCTGCCTGACTCAGTTCACTCTTTTATGCATCCCCTTCGCACCTGGCTCTCCCTACCCCCACTCCAATCAAGGAGACAATTTCTCATTCTTTACAGCCCCGTAGAATGCTGCTTGGCTCAAATTCTGCCTTTGGTTTTGTGTTAAATTTTGGTCCAAGTTTCTTTAAACTGACACTTAATAGATGCTCAAAAGTTATCAGTCTGACAAAATTCCATGGCCTTTCCTCCTCTCCCTTAAAAACTTCAGAACAAATCTTATGGGCCCCTTTGCAAACACTGTATTTGCTCTAACACAGTCACTGAATTTTTCCAGAGTGACCCTTGCTAACATTCTTTTTTATTTCTTTGATTCAAGTTGCTTCTCATATCAGTCCTTTCTTATTGCTTGGTTTATATCCCCTAGAGGGGTTATCATCAGCCTAAAGTCTTCTGCTGAGATCCAGGAGCCAGAGCATGTTCACGCAGTTCGTTCCTTCCTTCCTCTCTTCCTTCCTCCCTCCCTCCCTCCCTTCCTTCCTTTCTTCCTTCCTTCCGTCTCCCTTGCTCCTTTTATTTTGTCAGTTATTTCAATTCCATCTTTGCTAGAACCTGCCCCAAAATAAGTGAGCGTATTGGGGATTTCACAATTAACTGCAGCACTAAAAGAACCGCTTCTGTGTCAGCAAAATGTGGTGGGCACACAATGCAATATACAGATCAGGTGTCTTAGAAATGTACACTTGACAGCTGTGTGATCTTATTTAGCAATGTAACCCCAATAAATATAACAAATAAATCAATAAATAGAATATAGTGTAAAAACAGGAGCACTACTGTGCTCTAGGTATACCTAAGGATAGGGGTTCTTAGCATGTGGTCCTGGATGAACATAAGGCGGTTTGTGAAACACCTGATCTCTTGCAAAATAAATATATATGAGATAAAAAGAGAGAACCATTTCTGTGTCAGCAAAATGTCCCTGTGTTCTGGGAAAGGCCTTTGAAGGATTTGCAAGGAAAGTGAAGCAGTATTTACTGACCACCCAGATGCGGTTTGGGTCTGTAACCTCTGACCTGCCCTGTTTGGTTTTGCAATAAGAAGCCAGAGTAACAAGCAAGAGTTCAAACTAAGAAGAGTACAACACTCACTGCCTGGGGGAGCAAAGAGAAAGTTCGGAGAAAACTCCGTGTAAAACAACCGCCACCACAACAGAATAACCCTGGGAGTGTCAATTCAGGCTTGTCTTAATTTGCTTTTTTTCCCTTCCCCTTTACAGACAGATATATGTTGAAGTGTATGGTGTCTATAATCTTATTATATTTAACAGAATGAGTGTGACCAGGTAGAAAAAAAAAAGAATTTATTTCCATGTTACTGTCATGTTTTGGCAGTCTGGGAGTTTCTTAAATCCATTCATTAGTCCTTTCAACATTACCAACTTACAGTCAGATTTTCTTTCTTTCACTTTTCTTTTTTCCTGCCTCAAAGAGACGCACACAAAGGATTCTTTAGTCCATGGACCAACACTTTATAGAATTACTAAAGCTCTTAAAATTATGAATAACGCACAAAGTTGCGTAAAGCAATCACATATAGGTTATTCAAATTAAAAGAACACTGATGGCTGATGCCAATCCTTGAAATTGTTCTAGGCATTATTACGTAACTAAACAAATGCATTTTCTTAAAATTCTTTCTCTACATATATACACAGTAGCGCTAAAAACAATGAGAACATGGAAATCTAAATAAGAAGCTAAGATGCAGAAATAGCCCATTTCCATTCAAATAAAAATATTTCTTTTCTGAAAATATGAGGAGAAATTATTTTTTGTTTTGTATTAAAAATTTAGTTAACTTACTCTGGATTTTAAAAGACCCAAGTTCCAATCCCAGCTGCACCACTCCACCAGCCAATCATTGTGGCCTTGGCTCAGTTACGTCTCATTTCTATGCCTCAGTTTCCTCACCTACAAAGTGAAGACCTCGAGTGTAACCAACTCACGGCACCACTGTGAGAATCAAATTAGATAATGCTCATAGAGAACCTGGCTGCTGTACCTGCCACAGAGTAAGCACTCAAGAATGCTATTTTTTATCATTTAAAAAAATTAACATGTTTTAAAAATGAAATTGAAATGAGGGGAAAATATTTTACGTGGAGTGTTTTTGTTTCAAAAGCAAGTTTACTATTGTTAATGTTTACTTCCTCCATTTTTGTGGGTTTCTCCTGTGAAGAGCAGATGACACTTACACATAAACTCACTTGGCAAAGGAGAGATTAAAGCAAGTGAAACAGATACTGTAAACTAGAACCATTAAAAAATATATATTCTATGGAGCTGACATTAAGGAAGGAAAGGAGCCATGTTAGTAAGGACGAAAGTACAAGCAGCAGATGCATGTTTTCACCTTTGCATTCTAATGAGGGGCGGATCATATTTCTTTAGTAAACTTAAAATATGGTGTTCCTATATAACTGAGTTTAACATTCTATTACTTTATTATTTTATTTATTGATTTCAGAGAGAGAGGAGAGAGAGAGTTGTTTTGTTTCACTTATTTATGCATTCCTTGGTTGATTCTTGTATATGCCCTGACTGGGGATCGAACCCACAACCTTGGTGTGTCGGGACAACACTGACAAACTGAGCTACTTGGCCAGGGCAATATTTTACCCTAATAAGAAATTATCTCAGTGGAAGAAGGAAATAAAAACCCCAAACTTAATCTCTAGAAAACAGAGTGGTGAAGAGCCATTTCAAAGTAGTTTTAGCCCCTTGCTGGAGGAAAAGGTGGTGAGACAAAATACTGCTGAAGCAGAAACCATATGATAAGTCACTTCTTCAAAAAGCCTCTCTCGTAGTCAGATCTTTGGAATTCTGCCATCTAAGCCTGGTAAGCACACTATTTGGCACCGATACCAAGCCCTGGGACATTATCAGGCCCCCTGAGGATGGTGGGGCACATGCCCGAGTGCTCATTTTCAAGGGGAGAAGGCTCTCAAAAGCTCCGGGAGTGTTAAGAACCAGAAAAATGGGCAGTTTTCCCCACAGGGTTTTCAACTTCTCACTCTTGGTGAAAAGAATGCACTGAAGCGGCCCGATTCACTTTAGTTGTGAAAACTAGATCTCCACACTGCTAGTAATTAGTACCCATAGAGAGGATTTCTTTGCCAAAGAACTTTATACATTTGACTGGAAGTTAGCATTAATTATCTTTACTTTGCAAGATGAAAAAATAATAGGCAGTGAGAAAAGACTGTTTTTTCCAGATGTCAGAAGATGAGTTTCAACTTAATTTTTAGCCCCCAAAAGTATGTGTGTAGTATTAGTTTATCTGGTCCACAAACCACAAATGAATGTATTAAAAATGCCTTAGTCATATCAAGGTTCACTGGGTATGTTTGGTGTTAGACCTAAAGCAGAAGAGTGTCTTCCCCTAGATAGAGCTGTTCTAAGATTTTTCCATCCCTATCTTAAATAATAACCAATTATGTACTGACTGCAAAACCGTTTGCTTCTCATGCTTTCCAGGAGCTGCTGACCTCAATCAGCAAGTCAGCTGCCCTACTCGGAGGTTTGGTGGGGGCCAGGGCAGAAAAACACACCCAAGGGGCCCAGGCAGTGAGCATCTGAGCAATGCTCCACTCCGGAAGCAGGCTAAAAATATAAGGGAAATTGAGTCAATTCAAATAAAATTGGTTGTGGCTGAGATTAGAAGCCACTCATATAAGTGGGTTTGTGAGCACAATTGTACCATGTTTCAAAATGGTGAGACAATGTTAAACTATATACTATTTCAGGGCCAGCTTGAACTTCACTAAGCAGACAATAATACTTTACTAATTTTTAAGACTGAAACTTTTCAATAAATTCCAGCTATTCAAAGCCAGGCTTTTACTCACCTGTCCCTTTGAAAAAGGAGCTCCGATGATCCCTATGGATTTTGACTTAGAACTCATGCTCTGGTGTTTCTGGTTGCTGCACCCGAGTTCTCCAGCCAGTCACCACTCTCTGCAACCCTCAGTGACAGAAAGCACATACTTTTTCCTACTTATAATTGGGTTGGATCTGTTTACTTTATTCTAATGAGGAAGATGGGCTCCACCTACTGAACCAAAGAATGACAGTATACTGGAAGTCTCACAAGTTCATGGGTAGAATAACTAAAAATCCTCCAAGTGCAGGATCTCAGGTTAAGTGAGATTATTCAAGTCACCAATTCACAGCCATCTGGTAAGTCATCTAAGGTAATACCTTTCTTAATCATAATCTTTATTTCCCAATCATAATAATCATTTCTAATCATAATCAGTTCATCACTATCACATAAACATGCCATCATTCTAGTTGTGCCAACTTGGGGAAGGGCACTTACTTCCTCGAGGCTTTTGAGTCCTCCTGTGTGAAAAAGGACTGGGACTGGCAAGACGATTGCTCACATCCCTTCAAACCCTACAACCCTGAGTTCAGGTTTCACATGCTAGGGTTAATGGTTAAACAATGAGACCCACATTATATACCAGTAGGGTACGGTCTTAGGGAAAATAGATGACTTTCTTTTCTGCTTATTACTCACAGAAAATCTCAATTGCTTCATTAATAACCCAGAGGGGTTACCATACTAATTTTTAAATACAGTGTGTAGGGAAACAATTTTCAGACTCATAATGCATAATCAAGGCATCAAAGTAAAAGCAGCCAACACTGATTTTTTTATCATGTGCCAGATGCTGTTCTGTTCTATTACCTCATTTAATCCTTATACCAATTTCTTGTCAAGTCTCCTCTTTAGTGCCATTTCACTGATGAAGAAACTGAAGCTCAGAGAGGTTGCCCTGTCGCACACAGATGTTAGAGGAAGAGCTATGATTCACTCATAAGCATTCTGGATCCACCTAATCTCGGGGTTTCACAGTCAAAACACAAGCTACGTGTCAAATATCCATGCCTGTCAAATCTGTGAGGGACGTTATTTATTGCCATTCAAAAGTATGGATTTAGAAGAAATGCACTGATTTTTTTAAATTTAAAATGACACAATTGTAATTTAGAAGGAAAATTCACTTAGTAGAAATGGATTTCTTTTTCATATTGGTGAGAGAGAACATTGTGGAGTATTCGAATTCAGCAAGGGCAGAGAATTTTGTCTGCTGTATTCCCAGGATTGAGAACAATGCTGATATGTGACAGGCACTTAATAAATATTTATAGAATGTGTGAATGAGAAAACCAAGGTCTCACAGGTCCATTTTATTTTATTAGTTAAATTATTTTTAGTGATTTATTTTATAGAGAGGAAAGGAAAGGAGGGAAAGAGAGAGAGAGAGAGAGAGAGAGAGAGAGAGAGAGAGAGAGAGATTTGTTGTTCTACTTTCTAAAAAATTCATTGGTTGGTTCTTGCGTGTGCCCTGACCGGATATCAAACCTGCAACCGTGGCATATTGAGATGATGCTCTAACCAACTGTGTGAGCTACCTGTCAAGGGCTCACAGGTCCATCTTAATAGGATCATATTCCAAATAGGCTTCCTATATTTCATTGTGGATTTGCTTGCATATCCTAGATATTCCCTTAGAGTATTTTGTATAACAAGATATTAACCTCTTATGGAAACAATTTTCAACCTTTTTTATCTCATGGCACTCACAAACTAATTACTAAGATTCAGTGCACACCAAAAGACATACTTTTTGCCAATCTGACAAAAATAGGTATAATTTTGATTCATTCATACCTGATGGCTATTGTTGTCATTTTTTTTTTGACCATCTAAGGGAAAAGAGGTCGGTGTCTCAAACTAAATTATCAGGTATTGCATGTTTCCAAAATCCATGTGGCACACCAGTTGAAAATTGCTATTTTATGGTGTTGATATTGCAAAAATATTTTCCCAAGTGTCAGTAATCTGATAACTTTGTATATGTTATCACCCCAAGTCCTTAATTTTCAAATAGGCAACTGAATAATTTCCCCCATATGTTTTGTTATTTGGAAATTTTGACCTTTTGGCATCTCTGCACCACACAAGAAGAAAAAGAGTTGTCTTGAGCTACATATTAAATACATTGTGACACATAATCACAAAAAAAATCTCATAATGTTTTAAGTAAATTTATGATTTTTTGTTGGGTAGTGTTCACAGCCATCTTGGACTGCATGCAGCCTGTGGGATGTAGGTTGCACACCCCTGCTAATCAAAAGACATAGGGTAGCTGAATGGATATGAAAACAGGACCCATATATATTCTGTCTACAAGAGATCCACCTTAGAATGAAAGATATACACACAATAAAAGTAAAGGGATGGAAAAAGATATTTCATGCAAATATTAAGGAAAGAAAAGCTGGGGTACCAATACTTATATCAGACAAAATAGGCTTTAAAACAATGGCTGCAGTAACAGACAAAGAAGCAAACTATGTAATGATAGAGAGAGCAATTCAACAAGAGCATACACCCTTGTAAATATTTATGCAACCAACATAGGAGCATCTATACATGAAAAGCAAATCTTGATGGACGTTAAGGGAGAGATCGACAGTAATACAGTCATAGTAGAGGATTTTAATATTCCATTGATATCAATAAATAGATCTTCCAGACAGAAAATCAATTAGGGACAGTGGCCTTAAATGACACACTAGATCAAATAGATTTAATTGATATCTTTAGAACACTTCAGCCCAAAGCAGCAGAATATACATTCTTTTCAAGTGCACATGGAACATTTCTAGGATAGACCACATGTTAGGACACAAAACAAGTTTCAATAAATTTAAGAAGATTGAAATCATATCAAGCATCTTTCTTGACCATAATGCTATGAAACAAGAAATAAATCACAAGAGAAAAGCTGAAAAACATACAAAGACATGGAGGCTAAATAATATGTTACCAAACAATGAATTAATTAAAAATGAGTTCAAGGCACAGATCAGAAGATACCTTGAAACAAGTGAAAATGAGAACACAACAACCCAAATCTACGGGACAACCCCAAAGTTTTGGGACTTCCCCAAAAGGGAAATTCATAGCATTACAGGCCCATCTTAAAAAAAAAACAACTAGAAAAATCTCAAATAAACAATCTAACTTTATACACAAAGGAACTTGAAAAAACAAGAAACAAAACCTGTAATAAATAGAAAAGGGGAGACAATAATGCTTAGAGCAGACATAAATGAAATAGAGTATAGAAACACAATACAAAGATAAATGAAGCCAAGAGATGTTTCTTTGAAAATATAAACAAGATTGACAAACTTTAACCAGACTCATCAATTAAAAAAAAAGATTACCCAAATTAAATAATATCAGAAGTAAAATAGAAGTAACAACTGACACCAAAGAAATGCAAAAGATTAAAAGAAAATATTATGAACAACTATATGCCAACACATTGGGCAACGTGGACAAAAT